>JAKSZT010021619.1:10883748-10952106 GCA_026826555.1 Tolypeutes matacus
TGGAGGGGGCCTGGCAGGGCAGAATCTTTTTTTTTTTTTTTTTTTTTGAGTGTGCATGTTGCTTTTTAATTACAGTTTTACAGTGAAATGAGAACCCCATTCACTGTTGAACCCCAGAGTCTTCTCTGCAGGGCGCCCCATAGCACAGATTTAAACCCCTGAACCAGATGGACTCTTTCTTCCCTCTTTTTTTGGAAAGAGATGCCGTGTAAATAGATGGATACGCAGCCCAACCCTGCGAGTTACGGAGATGAAATCCACACACACAGAGGGGAAATGGCCCACCCAGGGTCACACAGCAAGTTGGTAGTAGAACCAGGATCCAATCCTGGCTCCCCCAACTCCCAGCCCTGCCCAAATCTGCTCTCCAGCAGTGAACGGCTCCAACTGGGAGCTGGGCTTGCGGTAGGGGGAGGGCAGGGGGGCCCTGCCACTCAGGTGGCTGCTTTTAGATTTGACGCTTGGCAACTCCCAGAGGTGGGAAAGCAGGAGGACCCAGCTCACTTCCTCGTGGCCTTTCTCTCAGGTAGATGACAGGTCACCCCACAGGGTGGGGCTGGGGGAGTTCCCGTGGTCCGAGGATATGATTTCAACAAGTCTTCTCTGCATCTTTGGAGGCAAATCTTTGCCAGAAAAATTAAAAAGTTACAAAAGAAAGTGTGTTTCGAGGTTAAGTAAGTGGCTTTTGTTTCTCTTTCGGCCAAGGGGTGCACTTCTTCTACAGGATAAGTGCCCCATCGGGCTCGAACGCTTTTCCAGGTATTATCTAGTCGCTTGACAACCCCCAAAGCTGCGAAGCACAATCCACACCCGCCGACCCTCACACCTACGCCGGTCATGGTTTTCACTCGTCTTGGTAAGCTCCTCGCACTAGGTCTGCTTTTGACTCTTGTCCGAGGAGGTTTCAGCCCACCAAGGCGTTGGTTTCTTGCCTGCTATTCCCTGACAGCTGGGCCCTTCTCGAATCCCATTTGGACGGTGACAGAAACCTCCTCGCTTTCCACGCTCACAGACATCCTGCACACACCGCCAGGTCCTCGTCCCCAGATCCAAATTGTACACCCTGCAGGGCAGAATCTTAAACACCACTTTTAGAAAGTTGCCAAACTCCAGTCTAGAGCTTTGGAATACACAAAACATTCTACTCACTGAAATTGCCTCTTTATGTACACTTCAAGGAGAAGGAAGAAAATCACACCAAAAAAAAAAAAAAAATGATGGACTCTGAAAAACAGCTTCCAAATAAAATCTCCAGCTTTGGCCACCTACAGCCCAAGTGTCCACACTTCCCTCTGCCCAGGCCCTAGCCCGGCAGGAAAGAGGAACTGGCCAGTGCCTCCACCACGGGAGGAGTCAATCATTCAGAGATGTTAGAAAGGGTTTCCACACCAAGAATCACAACAAAAGGAGAGACTTCTCAGAATGCTTCTAGCTTTCCAGAAAAGTCAAACTAGTGGCATCAAAACCCACCTGCAGTGGAGTGGAGCGGGTGGAGCTCAGTGACTGAGTGCATGCTTCACATGTACAAGGTCCCGGGTTCAATCCACCCGCAGTTTCCACTTTCGGAGCTTTCAGCTCAATAATCTGCCAGCTACCCCTGTGAGAAACCCCGCTGCCATCCAGGATGCCCCCCTCCCTTCCACTCCATTCCCCCACAGCCATCAAGCCCCAAGCTATGTCCGCTCTCCCCCCTCGGTCACTCTGATCTGTCTCCTTTTCTCGACTTCCACGTGCCCAAGTTCAGGCCCACTGTTCTCATCGGGCCCCCCCCCCCCGTTGGCCTCCCCACAGGTCTCCCAACCTCCAGCCTTCCCTACTGCCAGAAATCTCATCACATCCTTCCCAGCCTAGCCCCCTGCAGTGGCGGGGTCTTCATCAGGAGCAAGTTCTGGCTCCTGGCCCAACATGTGTGTGCTGCAGGATCTGGGCCGCCAGCTGCTCCACTTTCTTTCCCTGCTGTCCCCAACAGGCACCACGTACTCCCGCCATTCCACAGCTCCCTCCTGTTTCATGCCTCTGATCTGTTTCCTTTGAGCTTGCAGTTCCCTCTGCCTGGAAAGCCCCTTCTGAATCCCCCGATTTGGGGTGAAAGCTAATGTTTCACCTTTACTGCGTCCTGGGTATGTGCTGGGCCCCCTGCTGGGCCCTCTCCCTGCACGACCTCATTCATCCTGCTTCCAGATGAAGAAATGGAGCCAGAGATGTGGCTGATAAGGAGTGGGGCTGGATTATAAATCCAAACCACCTGACTCTTAGCACGTCCCAATCTACTGCCCCCCTGGAATCAGAAAACACAGCATGCTCCAAAACATGCCCCCTCCTTCTGGGAAGAGCCTGACTCACAGAGTGACTCAGGGGAAGGCCCAGCCTATTCTCGCCTGAATCTCCCCTATCCACCCCCCTCCCCCCACACACACACACAGCATGGGCTCTCTGCACACATGGAGTGCTGAGCCCACACCTCAGACGGAGCACTTTATAATTACAATTCATGGCCCAGCAATGACTTCCAGCCACACTGTCTTTCAGGAAGTCCAGACTCTGGCCGAGCATCAGGGACCACCATGATCTGGCACCAGCTCATCTTTCCGTCTTTTTTGCCCATCGCATCCCCTTCTCCCCCCTCACATGTGTTCTACGCACAATGGGTTGGTGGGTTTGTGTCATCTTTACCATGGCAGCACCTACTAAGAGCCGTGCCCTAGGCCAGGCACTCGACTAACCCTCTCTCATTGCCCTATGACTCGCTCATTCACTCATTCAACAAATACCTATTGAATAATGACCATGAGCCACGCACTACGAAGTCAAGAAAGACTACATCATACAAAGGAAAGACAAATCATTGCAAATTGCGATGGACATTGTGAAGGAATCAAGAGGCGGAGGTACAGAGCAGGCAGTGGGTGGGAGCAAGGGGGCATCTAGTAAAGCTGAGAAGTAAAGGACACAAAGAGCTGGGAAAAAGATTTCTAAGCAGAGGGAGCAGCATATGCAAAGATCCTGGGGTGGGAGAGAATTTGTTAACAAACAGCTAGAAGACTCCTGTAGCTGGAGGCCCTGGGAGCCACAGTGAGGTGTGTTTAGATTTTATTCTAAGGGCAAAGGAAAGATAAAAAGTGACATGGTTAGATTACAAAGATTATTCCAGCTGCAGTGTGGAAAGGAGACTTAAGAATATAGACAATGTATGTAATATATGCCAAGTAACTGGCATAGCACCTGACACATAGTAAGTGCTCAATAATTCTCTTTTCCTTCTCTGTATATCCCCCCAGGCTGGGAATGTCCTCTTTATCTAACTCCTATTCCTTTTCCTGATCTGTATATTGTCAGAATTTAAATTTTATGAGTTATATATTCTTCACTGTTAGATAAGGAACTTGTGGTCCAACAAGAGGAAGCCATTTGTTCACTGGGGCAGTGGTGGAACTTTCCTGCCTTCCCTCCTCCCCCTGAACTGGACCCTGGGTTGATCTGCAGATCAGGAGGAAGAGGAGGCAGCAAGCCTCCCCAGGCTCCTTTCCCTGGGTTCTCACTGCCCCTCCTTCAAGGAGAAGCTCAGAGGACCTGGTTCCCAGGGTAAGTGGCGGAGGAGGTGCTAGAAAAGCCCCACCTCTAAGATACCCTCTCCTCCTGCTTGAGCCAGACTGTAGAAAGAAAACAATTCCAAGGGAGATTGGCTACTTGCTAGGATGTTAGCTGATCCTTGTAACACCCCCAGGAAGCAAGCAAGGGCTCTGACCCTCATTTTACCCATTAGGACACCAAGGCTATGACTTGCCCAAAGATGCAGAGAAAACGGCAAAGCTGTAACACAATCATCAAATGTGGCTATTTGAGGATCACTGAGTCCAGAGCCCATTGTACAGATGAAGAAATTGAGGTCCAGGATGGAAAAAGGATTTGCCCAAGGTCACATACTTAAAAAGTGGCAGAGCCAAGACTAGGCACCTGAGTGGCTTATGCTTCCCAGCAACCCAAGCAGCCCTCCCCTGAGAAAGGTGGCAAAGCAGGCAGAGGTGAGTCTGGGATTTGGGGGAGGGGGTCAAGAACAGGGCAACCCAGCCTCTTCAGGCCTGCCTCACCCCAGTTCCCAGCTGTCCCACTGATCCTGGGTGTGGCAGAACCTGCCAAACTAGTCCCAGGGCCAGAACCAAGTGGCAGAGCCCAGAGCTACAGGAACGTAGGTCAGGCTCAGTCACCAAGAGCTGGGGGCAGGGAGGACACTGAGAGGCTCCTCCCTACCCTGCCAGCCCAGGCTGTACTGACACTGCTCTGGGGGCCGAGATGGAGGTTCCCAGCTAAACCCCTCCATACCAGGAATTGGGCACAACCATTGGGTCTTCTGCCCTCATCTGACACCAGGCCTGCTCTCTGCTTCCCCTCCTCCCCTGGACACTCAACATCGGGGCTGTCAGTGTCACCAGGACAAGGGACCCAGAAACTTATCTGAGAAACATGGCAGGAAGGGGGGAGATGGGGCGAAATGACATATAGACACATCTCCCCTTCCAACCACAACCACTGGGATGGAGGGCTGCCACCCTCAGCTTTCCCGGGAGCACATGTGCTCTACTGACCCCGCCCCCCAGCCCCCTCCCCACACCTCAGTGACCAACGCCCAGGAAATAGATGAGCACAAGACTCCTTTGGGAGGGTGGTCAGGAGATTTGTGCTCCAGGTGTAGCTCTGAGAGGGGGTCTTCGGTTTCACCACCCTTCACGTGGAGGGACTAAGTCCATAGTTTCAGGGGGTCTTGAAGTCCTGCCCCCACCCCACCCCTTCCTCCCCAGCCCTCATCAGCCCCTCCCAAAGGGAAGTAAGGAGGTCACACCCACCAGGCTGCAGGGCCTCGCTGGACAGGGCTGGCTGCTGTGCTGGGGACTTGCTTCCTGGACCTTACTGTAAATCTGCTCCTCTGACCTGGGAAGCCAGCAGGAGGCTCCTCAGACCAGGGGCGGGGGCTGCTGCTGACCCTCCCCAACTTGCTTCTGGTACTCAGAGCCCAGCTCAGAAACCACCACAAGGGGCTGCAAGACCCAGGAGCCAACTGCCAGGCAAGGAGGCACCCTGACGCCAGCCGGGGCCCAGGTGAGCACGTGACTCACGGGCCAGGCAAGTGCCCCACACCTGTGAGGGACGATTCTCCTAGCTCACCCAGTTCCCCGCTTTGGCAGATGGGAAGGAAGAGGCCCAGAGAGAGACAATGGCCAGCCTAAGGCCCCACAACAAGGCAGGGCAGAGGTGGGACCACAGCCCAGGGCTCCCAGTAGATGCACCGCCCACAGCAGAGGCGATTTTCTACATTCAAAATCATTCAGTCCACTGGGGAACTAAGACGCCTTCCTACCGCCCTTGGGAACTGCCAGAGACTGGAATCATCTGCTCCTCAACACGGGTCACGTGTTTACCTGCTGTGTTCACCTCTGGTCCACGCACCCAACTGCCTGGTGTATGGTAGGAACTCAGTGAAAATTTGTTAAACAAATCAAGACCCATCAGAGCAGGAACTGGAGGCACAGTCCGTTTCTAGGCCCGGGCACTGGGGTAGCAGTAGGAGGAGAGTAGAACTGAAGTGAGACAATGTGACTCTGGCTGGCTACAGCTTGAGTCCAGCCAGGTTGTGCTGAACCAGCAGGGACACCGTGTCCCCCAAGCTTCAGAAATCCTGGGCCCACAGGTGAGAGAAGGTTTCCCCCATCACAGTGAGTGGATGGGCTTAGAGACCTGGGTGTGTGTGTGTTTCTGTGACTTGGCAAGGCCACGGATACAGTCCCGCTGTCAGGTATTCAGTCTCTTGTTCATTCTCCAAAATTCATGGAATGAAAGTCAGGGTGACTGTCCTCCCCACCCCCAGAGGTCCATTTCCACAGCACCCCTGGCCTGGAGTAAAGACCAGAGCTGAAATGAGGATAGGTCACTTGGCCTCTCTGAAGTTGCGGGGCCACATTTGTAAAATG
Organism: Tolypeutes matacus; assembly: GCA_026826555.1. Lineage (NCBI taxonomy): Eukaryota > Metazoa > Chordata > Mammalia > Cingulata > Chlamyphoridae > Tolypeutes > Tolypeutes matacus. Next base: position 10,889,712 of record JAKSZT010021619.1, read on the forward strand.
GAGAGGACGACAGCCTTGCCTGCCTCCTTTAAGGAGTCCTCTGAAGGCCACGCACAGTGATGGATATGAACATGCTTTGTAAGCTATAAAGCACCCAACAGGCATAAGAGATTATTAATAACAATAACCTTGCTGTCACTAGCCTGGCTGGCCCCCATTGAATCCAAACCTCTAAATGCAAATTAGCATCCTCGTCAAAATGTGGGTGATCAAAAACCCAGGCACACCTACCGGTTATTAAGCACTCGGCTGTGGGCCAGGCACAGGTATGCACGGTGCCTGCGTGCTCTCATTGGAGCTCCAGAGGCTCCGAAGGAAGAACTACTATTGTCTCCATTTTACAGATGGTAAAATTAAGGCACCGAGCAATGAAGTATCATTCAAATTTACACAGTAAGTGGTAGGGCAGGGATCTACACCCAGGTCTGTCTGAGTCTGGGGGGCTCAGGCTCTTTTCAGTTCATTCCACTGCCAGGGCATGGGCAGGACACCCTGTTAAAGCAACCCCCCCCACACCCCGCCACCACCACTTGCCAATGTCCTGATAGGGCCCCAGCCTCACTCAATAACCTTGAGGTGGGGCAGGATTTCTTGTCCCTGTTTGACAAATGAGGCAACTGAGCCCCAGGAAAACTCGGCCATCATGTGTCTCAACTCATTGATCATAGGATACCAGCAATACAAAGGACTGTAAAGATTGGATCCCAATGGGGAAACCGAGACCCAGAGAGAGAAAGGGACAGCCCAGGCCATCCCCTCAGACCTTTCTTGAGACCCTCTCTATGCCTGGTTCTTGGAAAACACTTCTGAGGACGTTGGCCATTCTAGGTTTATAATTCTGCCCCCAGCCCACTGCTAGTTTTCTCCCCTTGCATCCAGGACTGGGTTCAGCTGGCAACTGAAGCCAATTACTCTCCTGGTCTTTGTCTTGGTTTCCCCATGTACCAAATGAGGAAATTAACCTTTGTCAGCAAGTTCTACACTTCCATGGGCCAAGACAGAGCCCGGGAGGGCAGGCTCCACCCTTCGCTCCCTGCCTCCACCAACCCCAGCGAGGTCTGGAGAAGGAGAGGTCAACAGTTGACTTCCAGGGCAGGCCCAGGTGGCGATGGCCCTGAGCTTTTCAAATCAGGTGCACCATACTCAGCCAGGACAAATCCCCGTGCCCCCATTCGTTTAAGCCTGACGAGAACCTCCAGGACTGGAACTATTATTACTCTACTGGCAGATGAGAAAACGGAGGCTGAGGGAGGGGACGATCGCACTCGCCCTGGTGAGCGGCAGAGCTGAGATGTGAACCAGCCTCTGGTAAACCAAGCTGAGTGGTCAATGCCTGTTTCCTTGCCTGATCCCCCTCTAGACTGCAAGCTCCTGAAGGACAGGGAGACGTCTCATCGTGTTGATGTCAGCAGCTCAACATCCCCAGTGGAGAGGAGGTGCTTGAGAAAAGCTCACTTAAAGAATCAAGTGTTGGATGAGAGAGCCATGAAAATCTATTCCAACTCTGTGAAACTCCAGTTGAATTACCCTGGACTAATCAGTCAATCTTTCTGGGCCTCTGTTTCTTTATCTGTTGAACAGGGATCGTTAGTCTTGCCCTGCCTCCTTCTCAGGGCTGCTGTGAGGACGAATGTGCTTTACAAGGCATTTAAACCCATTAATGCACCTACTCAACAAGCATCTATTAAGTACCTACCATGTGCTGCTCAAATATGATCCCAGGTGTTCTTTTTTTTTTTAATTGAGATGTAATTACCACACATAAAATCTACCTTTTTTTTTTTCAAGTCTGCTCACTTTTTTCTTTTTTCTTTTACCGGGAGGTCCCAGGGATTGAACCCAGGTCCCTCCATATGGGAGATGGACGCCCAACCATTTGAGCCACATCCATCCCCCAAAATCCACCATTTTAAAGTTTACTATTCAGCAGTTTTTAGTATATTTACAGAGTTCTGCAACCATTACCACTATCTAATTCCAGAATCCCACTTATTCTTAGCAAGCTCTGGGCTGCAGCCTCCAAAGCTCCTTAGGAACCCAGGGCTCCTCCCTGGCCCTGACACCACTCTTCTGGGAAAGCCCAGGGTGCCACTAAGAAGAATTTCTCTGGGGCACAAGTGGAGCAAAATGGATACACTCAGTGGACACTGTATTCTACTTACTGAAACAAAGCTGTGGATTTTCTTGGGAAAGGGGCCCAACACAGCAGCCCAGCCCCAGCCCAAACCTTTTCCCAGCCTTGCTTCTTAAGCGGCCTTGGGTGCCGCGCCTAGACTGGCCCTGACCTCAATTTCCCCATCCACGGCCGAGGCAGCAGGGTGAAACACGTCATGAGACTTTTTTTTTTTTTGTACCAGGGCTGGGCATTGAACCCAAGACCATGTATGCAGGAAGCCAGTGCTCAACCACTGAGACACATCGGCTTCCCTGTCTTGATTTTTTTTCATTTGTTTGCTTGTTTGTTTTTGCTTTTAGGAGGCACCAGGAACCGAACCTGGTACTTCCCATGTGGGAAGCAGGTGCTCAACTGCTTGAGCCATATCCGCTCCCATGTGGTGAGTCTTAAAAGAGGCAAAGGGACTCATATGTGATTTCAGCTCAGATCGTCACACTCTGGGAGCTAAACTCCTGGCCAGAGGTACTGCGGAGATCAGCCTCTGGGTCTGGCAACACAGAGGGACTACCCTACGTACAGCTGATCTCACCCACCTTGTCAGGAGGAAAAGGCCAGCCTGTTATGTCGGCCAAGATTGGCCAGAGCAGTAGTTGGGTTGGACTTAGGGACCCCCAAATGCAGGCCTCAGGAAGCTTGGGAAGGTTTAAACCAGGGACATAGCCCATACCTACTAGGCCAGACCAGAGAAGGAGTCCTGGACGTGAGGCGGGACTGGAGGCTGAGAGGTCAGGTGGGGGCTCTCAGCACCGGGAAAGGGGAAGAGAGAGCAGGAGCCCTGGACACTGGCTTCCAGCTTCTAGCTCAGAAGAACCACTCATTACCTTCCCTGAGCCTCAGTTAACCCCACCCACAAAATGGGGATAATTTTACCCTACCTCCCTTCTATCTCAAGATTGTGGGAAAATCAGATGAAATGGTGAGTAGAAAAGTCTATTGCAGAAAAAAATACAATGGACCTGGATTCTAGCCCAGATGATAAGGGCCATGGGGATGGAAGAGCCCCCCAGTGAAAGAACTCCCCTGCCCTTCCCTGACTCTTTCCCCCTACACAAAAGCTGGGATCCCTCCAAGAAGAGTCGGAGAAATCCAGGGATCCCAGAGATGAAAGGGGTCATGGAAGGAATGCTGGGCAGCCCACCCGGTTCACAGGCAGGCAAGCAGCAGGCTGGAGGGACGGACCTGTTACCCCTGGGGCAGAGGGCAGGGAGCAGCAGGGTGGTCCAAGGCAGCATTTCAGAGCCGATGCTGTAGGAGGAGGACTCGAGGGCAAATGCAGGGGAGGGAGAGGGCAGCTCTTGAGCCTCCCACACTCACATCCCTTCTGTGGGAAACAATGACGCAGCAAACTTTAATGTGACAAATGTACCTGCATAACCATGAAGAAGTCATTTCCTCCTCTGCATCTCAGCTTCCTCATCTGTAAAATGGGGTGACAAAGCCTCTGACACACCATGAATCCAGGTCAAGAAACATGAGTGCCATTTTCCATCCTTTGAAGCAAGGAGGGCTCCCAGTGTTAACATCATATTCTTTCCCCAATTTTCTGAGTTGTTTGTAAAAAAAAAAAATAATCAGAAGGTATTTTCAGGACAAAACCCAGGCTCTGAGGCATTATCTGCCACCTGAGTCTAACCAGGTAGATGAGCTTTGCTGTGTATGTGTGTTTGTGTGCAGGGGTGGAGAGGGTCCCTCTGTAGCTCAGAGGCAGGGGCTTCAGCCTGCTTCCCAGGGAGGGGACAGGAATCCTATCACTCACCAAGGCTGCTCGAAACCATTCTGGTCCCTTGAGCTCTGTGCTGTCTGGAGGAAGGGCTGACACCTTGGCAGTGGACCAAAGGTGGGCAGTTTTCCATCCATTCACCACGAGGAGGAATGAATGAAGGACCGATGCCTCTTGCTGCCCTGGTCCACCACCCAGCTGCTTCCCGCCCTCCTCATATCTGGTGAGGAAAGAGGAAGAACTGGGCACCTGTGTTCAGCTGGAGAAGAGAGAAGACAAGTTCGAACCTCTTCACATCTTCCAAGAGATTAGTGCAGAAGGAGGAGGCTCCTCCTGAGGGGCCTGAAAGCACAGCCAGCCAATCCCCCTACCACCTCCAGCTCTTTATTCTGGCCAAGCTTGACTACCCCTGCTTCTCCCTTCCATGCCTCTTCTCAGGCAGCTCCCTCCTCCTGGAGAGCCCTCCCTGAACTGACTGTCCAAATCCTTCAAGCCGTAGATCAAATGACCCTCCCCTGGGAAGCATGCTAGGGCTGCAGTGGTCCCTGCTACTCCCCTTTCCCTCATCTCTCTCCTCTGAACTTTGGTAGCACTTTTCCTGTCTCCTTCCAATGGCAATTTGCAGTGTTGACTGTGTCACAACCCCTCTAGGGGACACAGGTGACCGCAGGGGTTTCTAACAGGCTCTGGAGCTAGGCAGGCCTGAGCTCAAATATCAGCATTGCAATTTACTAGCCACATGACCTTGGGTAAGTCACTTACCCTTTCTGAGCCTGTTTCCCCTGGAAAATTGGGGCAATAACAGGACCTCCTCCATAGAGTTGCTGTTGCAATTAAATGAGATAATGTATGTAAAATGTTTAGTGTGAATCTTGGCATAAACTGAGAGCTCAGGAATGTGGCTTATTTGTTATGGTAACCTTTGGTTACCTTTCTTTTCTGAAACACCTAACACAGAGCCATGCACGGGATGGATGGATTTATACAGCAGCAGATTTGTGCTAAGGACGCCCTTTCCAACAGGCAGAGCAGTGCAACCTGGGCCTGCGCTGCTTCTGTAGGTAGTGAGGTCCACGTCACTGGAGCTGCAGCAAGAGGATGCAGGACGGTCACTGGGCCTACCAAAAAGAGGCAGCAGACCAGGTGGCAAGAGCAAGCATGCTGATGCCAGTCTCCCCTTCTCTTCACTCAATGTGTGACCTTAACTTAGCTGTGCCTCGGTTTCCTCATCCATAAAGTGGGGGTAGTAATAGCACCTATTCCAAGTCCCGTGAAGATTAAATGAGATAATACACAGAAAGCAACAGAACAGGGCCCAAGGCAGCGATTATTGCCATTGTTGGTATTTGTATTAATATTACAGAAGGGGGAGTTATTGGCCCCTCAGAGGCCAACAAGTTGTTCACTCTCCCATAACCCCAGGATCCACTAACACCCTAGTGTGCTCTCGTGGTTCTGTCTGTACAGCAGCCTTCCCATCACCCTTCATCCGGTGACACACCCTGTCCCCTCCATTAGCCACATAGCTAATATGGCCTGGCCACTCAGAATCTCCCTATCCCGCCAGCAACAGTGAGTGAACCAGAGTCCTTCCCTTGGATTGATATATGGATCCTAGAAGAAAAACCGTTCCCTCTTTCTGCTCGAATTGTTAAGCTGGAGCAGTAGACAGCCAGTTCCTCATCAGGGCAAAGAGGCGAGAGAAGCAGTGATGGGAGAGAAGTGGGGAGTCCTGGTGGCTTTTGAGCCTACTGAGAGTCTAAAACAACCAGTTTCCTCCCCCTTCGATTCCATGAACTGCCATGAGATCCAATAAGGTCATTTTTTGGCTTAAGCCATTTTGAGTTGAGTTTTTGTCACTTGTTTCTGAAAAAGCCATGCTCAATGGTACACGCCTTAGCCCAGATAAGAGCTGTGCTGGCCATGGCAGGGCCAGGCAGGAGCCAGTATTGTACCTGCTCCTGTGCCCTTGGACACAGACCTTCCATCTGGGCTGCAGTGGACAGCTGGCAAAGCATGTTCCCAAGAATCACCCTAGGGAAGCGGCTGTGGCTCAATCAGTAGGGCTCCCGTTTACCATATGGGAGGCCCCCGGGTTCGATTCCCGGGGCCTCCTGGTGAAGGCAAGCCCGCCCGCACGGCGTGGTTAGCTGACCCAGCGAGCACAAGCAGCAAGGGGGGGATAAATGAATAAATAAATAAAATAAAAAAATCTTTAAAAAAAAAAAGAATCACCCTGGCCCTGTGGTCTTCAGACCAGCTCCCTGGAGCCCCAGCAATCTGCAGAGGTGCCTCCATGCCACCTAAGGAGAAAGGGCAGTAAACAGCCCCCAATTCAACCACAGTAGTGCTGTTATAAACGCTTACAAATTGGGGTTCTACTGCCCCCAAATGTTTGAAAAACCCCTATCCTGACTGATGCTCAGAAGAAGCAGTAAGATGGTCTGCTGTGTCCATCCCCGTTCTGCAGGAGAGGAAACCGAGGCCTAAAATGCAGAAGTGATGCAATTCAGTGCCAGTGCTAGGACTTGAACGCAGGGTCCGGGCTTGCAGGCCAGAGCATCTCACCAAGTAACTCCCACTGCACCAGGCTGCCCGCGAAAAGCTGCCATCTCTTGCATTTTCCTGTCTCCTCCAGGAAACTGGAAGTTGGCTAAGGCCTAAGTCTCATCTCTCTCATCCCTGTCCCCTACTGTGACTCCTGCCTCTGAGCCTGGCTCCTTGGAGGAGCTCAAGAAGCTTGAGGAACTTGGGGAATAAATGTATGAACCTCCTCCACCCCCATCCCTGCAACACACATACACTGAGTTCCTCTTCTCCCCTACTTGCCCAAATGTCAGGGAAAGGGCAGGCAGGCCCCCTCCTGGGAACTTCTAATCCACCTCCCCTGTCCTGGCTGTGCTGGGGCTATGGACAGAGGATTCCTTGTTCCTGGTGCTTCCTGCCCAGAGATCTCTGTGGGGCCCAAAGCTCTGGCAGGAAAGAGCCAAATCGATCCTTTTAACTGAAGCTAAAGCTACCTCCTCCCTCCCCCACCCCCCAGGAGCAACATGCTCCCAGCTCTATTTGCCATTCATTCTACCTGCCCCAGTCCTACCCCAACCCCCATTGCCCCCTTCCCCTTACACACACACACACACACACACACACACACACACACACGAGTTCCCCTAGAGAAAGAGAGATGGCCTCTAGAAACCAGAAGATTCTAGAATGGCATCATGTCCCTGGTAATTATGCCTTTCTAATAACAGTACAATGACACCTGCATATTACTTTACAATTTCCCAATCAGTATAACTTCATTGGCTCAGTTCCCTTTCTACACATTTGCGTTGCCAGTCATAGAGCCTCAGGGCTTTGGAAGTCCCTGGGCCAGTGGTTTTTGACTTATTTTTGCCCAGAGCCAAGGAATGACTGTGTGGGGCTGCTGGGGAGCAGAAGAGTTAGTCAACTATAGTCCCTCAGCCTCACCCCACTTCATCCAGGACTGCAGCTCCTCTAACTATTTTGTGCCTTGAGATTCTTTGGGGTTCATTTGAACAAGGGATTTCCCTTCTGGAAAGTTTGAAAACTCATTTAATCCAACCCTACCTTCCCCCACCTCCTGCCCTTACAATATATATCTGGGACATTTGAGATCAACAGAAAGGAAGGTAGTTGCCCAAGGTCACATAATAGCTGTGTAGAGCCAGTATGAAAACACCCCCTCCCAAATCTAGTGTACAGCCTAGGAGGAGTAGCTGAGCCAAAGGAAACAAGGGCTGCAGAGTGAGTAGATGCAGCTTCCAGGAGCAACCCCTCCACTCACCGGCCACGGTGGTAAGGCTAAGCAATAGAGGAAAGCACACTGGCTAACGCACAGAGGTGCTTAATGAAAGTGCACCTCAGCCCCCACCTCAAAACAAGCCCAAACCAGGGAGGGGCCTCAGCGCTGAGTCCCTCCTTCAAATTCTCCAGAAACCTGTGGCCTAGACAAAGCCTCCGACCTCCCCAGCAGCAAAATATATCAAAATAGAGACTGAGGGCCTAGAAGACCAGGGGCTCAGTGTCCAACCTTAGTAGAAGGAGGAGAAAAAGGCCGTGCCTTTGTAACACTCACCCCTCCTCTGTCCACACCAGCTCCCTGAGGGTCAGAACGTCAGTCAGGCACCTAGAAGGAGGAAAGAGCGTTAGCTCCTCAGAACGTGATCTCATGGACCCAGCACGGCGCTGGAAACTGAGAGGCTGGCATCTGACTCTCCGAGGAACCTGGGGGAAGTTGCTGAACCTGTTAAACAGAGTGACTGTACACAGAGGGCAGAGGGAAAGTCACAAACACCGAGCTGAGGAGGTCGGCAGAGGCCAGGCCGTGCAGGGTCGTGGAGGCCAAGGTGAGGAGTTGGGTCTTTTTTCTAAAAGCAGCAGAAAACCACAGACTGCAGCATAGAGAATGAGCTGGAAGGAAGCAAGAGCAGCTTTTGGAATATCAGTTAGGAGGTTGTCGTGACCGTCCAGGGGAGAGAGGGCCGGGGCCTAGACTAGGGTAGCTGCAGGAGAGTGAGGAAGAAGTGGGATGCTGGCGGGAGAAGGCTCTGGCTCCCTAAACGTGCACTCTCAGAGCACTAAACCTCCAGGAGGGTGGAGGTGTTTCCACTTCACATGGAACACGAGGGTCAGGAGAATGGGAGGGTCACCGCAGGCTGGGGTTGGACCCAACCCCAACATCCCCTCTCTCTGCCCCAGCTCCGGAGGCTGGCCCTGGCCTCGGGACACTCCTGCTCTAACATCAGTCACCTGGCAGTTTTTAACCTGCTTCTGCATCTACTATTTCTTTGCACATAGGCTCACCCTGGGAGGCCAGGAAGTGAGCACATCCCTGGAAGGCTCTGGAGTCACAGACCTGGTTTGAATACTGGCTCTGCCACTCTCTAGCTATGTGGCCTGGGGCAAATCACTTACTTCTCTGGGCCTTGGTTTCCTCATTTGGAAAAGAGGAATAATAAGTGTCTGCTTCTGGGCTAATGGGAGGATGAAATGCGATGATGGCGGCTCAGCACAGCGTCTTGTCACAGTGACCCCACGGCCTTCACTTCCAGATGCAGAAATGGAGACCCAGAAAGGTCCAATGACTCACCGAGGACCACTGCAATTAGTCCGTGGCTGAGCTGAGACCCTGCGCCAGCAGCTGGCTCCAGGCCTGAGTTCTGAGCCACAAGGCTGTAAGCACAGCACTTAGGTTCCTGCTTTTAAGATGAGGAAAGTGAGGCTAAAAAAATTACAAGTGACTTGCCCAAGGTCACAGAGAGAATCAATGGCAGAAGAGCCATTGGAACCCAGGCCTTCTTGATGAAAAAGCCAGAGAGTCCCCGTGGATAGCCAGAAAGCAGATGTGTGTGGAAAAGCCTCAGGTTACAGGGCCCTTTGTAACCTGGAAGAGGGACAAATGCAAATCTGGGCAGAGGGAGGCCCACCTTGAGAGGAAACCGGAAGGAGCTGGGGAAACAAAAGCCTCTTTCTCAGAAGCCCTCCCCGGGGACTGGGCAGGAGAGAGGGAGCTGAAAGGCAGGGCCGTCGATCCTGCCAGGGCTGAGCTCAGGGCTGGATCTAAACAAACAAAAACAGCTCCAGTTTGGCCACCAACTTGCTGCGTGATCCCAGGTAGGTCACACACACAAACACACAAGCGCCCAGCCTGTTCCTTCAACTCAAGAATGAGATGGTTTTACTGCACGGCAGCGTAGCAATCCCCTCCAGGCATGGGAGAGTAATAATAACCATTCCTCACTGGCTCCTGGCTCCTGGCCAGGCCCTGCTACCACAGCCCCGAAAGGTGGCCCCTTCCCTGGCTCTAATATTACCCCAGTAAGGCTGGGGTCCTGCAGGCAGGGCCTGGCTCTTTGGCCAGGTCACTGTCCCGCTCTAGGCCTCAGCTTCCTCATCTGTAAATTTGGGACTGATCTTTGCCTAGTCATCTGCAAGAGCAGAGGATGCAAGGAGCGACCCCCTCTCCCCCGAGGTATAGCACAAAGGCCCCACCCCAACTCCCACCCCCAGGCTCTTTTTTCTCCTCCTTTCCCTCTGGCCCATGTCCCATTCAGACAAATGGAATCACCTAATCCAAGCTCACGGATGCAAGAGAATGTGACAACCAGCTCCACGGCTGATGCTGGCAGCTCCCCACATGCCCACGTGCCCTGCCCTTACTAAATCCTTCACTGGGATTATATCTCAGGTAAGCCCCTCGATCGCCCAGTGTGGTCAGTTCCATCATTCATTAGACTAAGGCTCAACAAAGTGAAATGACTTGTCCAAGGTTACCCACAGCAAGTGAATGGCAGGACTCAGATGAGAACCCAGATACTAGCTCTTCATTTCATACCAGCACCCCTGACCTTATCCTTGAGGCTTTGGGGTTATCCAGGGCATGGTCCAGGCCTGGGGAGGGGGATACAGGCCTTCACTCCCCATGCGGCTAACCTCCCCAAATGGACAGTTGGGCACTATTATTCAAATGTGTCCAGGGCAACTCTCTAGAACAGCGCTGTCCAATAAAAATAGAATGCAAAACACATGTGTAATTTAAAATTTTCCAGTAGTCACATTTAAAAAGGTACAAAGAAAGAAAAAAGAAAAAAAAGGGGGAAAAAGTTAAACATTAAAAAAGGTACAAAGAAACAGGTGAAATTAAAATTTAATAATATATTTATTCAACTTGATAGATTCCAAATGTTATCATTTCAACATGTAATCAATATAAAAACATCATTGGAATGTTTTACATTCTTTTTCCCTATTAAGTTTTCAAAATCCAGTGCATATTTTACACTTAATAGCACATCTCAATTCAGATGATAAATTTTCATTGGATATGCTTGATCTGTATTTAGATTTTCGTAGCCTTTAAAATTGAAAAAGTATATTCACAAAACTAAGTTCCCAAACATCCATAGAAGTTTTTCAAAAACCAAGTCGAGTATTCTTTTTAAAATTTAAATTAGGGAAGCAGATGTGGTTCAAGCGATTGGGCTTTCATCTATGACATGGGAGGTACCGGGTTCGGTTCCCAGTGCCTCCTAGAGAAGGCGAACTGGCACAATGGGCAGGCGCGACAAGCTGACGCAACAAGATGATGCAACAAAAGAGACACAAGGAGGAAAGACAATGAGAGACACAACAAACCAGGGAGCTGAGGTGGCTCAGGTGATGGAGCCCCTCTCTTCCAAATGGGAGGTCCCGGGTTCAGTTCCCAGTGCCTCCTAAAAAGAAGATGAGCAGACACAGAGAGCACACAACAACTGGACACAGAGAGCAGACAGCGACCACAAACAATGCAGGGGTGGGGGTGGGGGGAATAAATAAATAAAATAAATCTTTAAAAAAATTTTAAAGTAAAATTTAAAAAAAATTCAAAATTCAGTTCCTCAGTCACACTAGCCATATTTCAAGTGCACAGTAGCCACATGTGGCTAGTGGCTGCTGTGTGGGACAGCACAGCCCGAGACAGACAATCCTTGAGGGCATGGGCTGGTGGCCTCTTAGACCCTACACCAGAGCTGGGATTCCCAAGGTCAACTTGAATCTGAATGGAACAGTATCTACTCATGCCACAAATTCCTACTAATATTAGTATCTGCATTTGGGGCACAGTATATTCACAGTGATGGTGACAAAGGGATAAATCCCTGTTGTTCAGAGGATGATAACTGTGGCTCAGTGAGATGAGTCACCTGCCCAAGGACATCCAGCTTTTTTTTTTTTTTTTTTTAAAGATTTTATTTATTTATTCATTTATCCCCCCTTTGCTGCTTGTGCTCGCTGGGTCAGCCAACCACGCCGTGCGGGCGGGCCCCGCCCTCACCAGGAGGCCCCGGGAACCGAACCTGGCGCCTCCCATATGGTAAACGGGAGCCCTACTGATTGAGCCACAGCCGCTTCCCAGGACATCCAGCTTTGACCCTGGGCCTGTCAGACTTGGAAGACGGAACCCTGTTTCTAAAGTTTGGCAGGGGCTGGCCTGGGGTTTGGCCTTCTAGAGAAAGCAATAGCCCTTGGCCACTTTCTCAGGACCCCTCAGTCTGGTGGTAGTGAATGGCCCAGAACAGGAAACCCAATGAAGAGGGTAAAAGGGAAGTACAGCAGGAGAAAGGAATGCCATGGACTGCACTGGGTGGTGGTCCCGTGTGCAGGGCTTAGGCCACTGTGTCGTCCCCTATGCCCCCCCTCCTGCAGGAGGCAGAGCCAGCAGGGTCCACTGGGCCACACTGGCTGCCTGCCCTCTGGGCAGGTCCCTGGGCTGGGCGCCATGGCCTCCCCTGCCTCCCCCAGAGGGCATTGGACCAGGGCCAGAGCCAGTACTCACCTCCCAGGGTCACCTCAGCTGGAGGCAGGGGAAGGGGGCCAAGGAGGCAGCCTGCTCCCTGGGGAGGAGGGAAGAGAGGGCCCTGGAGGCAGATCCCAGAGTTGGGGAAAGGTGGCAGGTGCAGGCCAGAAAACCCTGGGTGGCCCTGCCCCTCTCTTGGTGAGCACAGCTAGCACTCAGCCCTCTGCAGCCAGTCCAGCAGGGGGGAGCGCTCCTGGCTGTTAGGTTTAACAATTAACTCTGATTGGTTTCCATTTCAGCAGGAGGTAGTTCCAGCAAAATGCGCTGTCTGGGGGTAGAGGGACAGGGAAGGTGATAGAGACTGTGAAGGGTGGAGGGGTTGGCGTGAAGGGAGAAAGGGGTGGTAGTGAACCTCCTCCTTCCCAGCCGTCCCTACCAACATGCTAAGGGGTGAGGGCATATGCTCCATGAGGTCAAGGACAGTTGCTGGCACATAGTAGGTACTCAGTAAATATTTTAAATCAGTGAATCAGGGGATGGGGTGAACAAGAAAAAAACAGCAAGCTTCTCCAGCAAGACTGATGGAGAAGTAAAGGGAGGCAAAAGGTGGCCTGCCCTGGGCCAGGCACCTCTTTGACCCCAGGTGCTCACCGAGACCAAGCTAGTCTGACAGCCAGGATGGCAGCCACCCAGGGCATGCCAGGAACATGGCCTTGAGGTCCCCGAGCCCTGGGTGCCAATCCTGGCTTGGGCCTACCTAGCTGTGACCTTGGGCAAATGAGTCAACCTCTGGGAGCCTTTGCTGCTTCCCCTGTAAAGTGGGGGTGACACTGCTACAGCACAGAGCTATGTGTACTGTGCCAGGCCCACAGATGCTAGGACGCACTGTGCTGTTGTAATGTAGTGTGTCTTGCTGCTTGGCAACAGCCTCCTCTGCTCAGCGCTACCCCCCAGCCCGAGTTTCCCCACACCCCACATGCTCCCCTGGTTCCCACCTAAGTGGCCTTTTCTCCTTCTCCAGAAAGAAAGCCTGGACTGACAGCTCCGGCCTACTCACCGCTCACTCACCTGGGATCACACACATGCTGGCCACAGATTGCTCCCAGTTTGACATGTGCTTGTCATTTATATCCGCCTTGACCTGCCCTGGTCCCAGCTCTAGGTCAACTCGGAGGGGGTGGGGTAGATTAAGAGATGGCTTCTTCTGCTGGCCTACTCTGTTATTTAGAGGTTCTGACATTTCTGGGGTAATTTTACTCTTTAACTTTAGACAGACCAGGGTTCAAATCCTGACCTTGGCCAGGTAAACAGGCAACCCTGCTACCATGGGATACCCTGAGGCTAGCCTGCAGAGGCCCAGAAGGGGCAGAGACCCTGCGGGCTCCTGATTACAGCTGCACTGGTTCCCCAGTACCTCCCTGACAAAGCCCTGGCATCTCTGCCCTCCTTTCCAGCCTTCCCTCACACCCTCCAGTAGTGGACCAAATTCTCCTAGGCAAAATAAAGCCTGAAGCTCCCCCGCATCAAGGGCGCTGCCCCTGCTTGCACTCAGCTCTCTCCCGCATCCTTCCTGCAGCTTTCCAAACACGCAGCCCACTTTCCCCTCCCCAGGCTGTATCTTTGCCTCCCTGACACCCTCATTCCCCTGTCCTTCTTCATGCCCGACCATGTCACCTACGGCATGGAGTCCACCTTGATCTCTCACTCCTCAACTCACTCGGCCATCTTCCTGCCAGACACAGATTCCTCGGAGGAGAGTTTCCCTCCCTTACTTGGCCTTAAGATTCTGGAGACCAAGGAGCTTCCAGGATGATTTTTCTCTGTAACTCACCCCTCTGCCCCCAGCACAATGCTCATTATTGACTCTTTGCGAGGTTCAGATCTCAGCATTTTAGACATATCACTTTATTAAATCCTCACAAGCCCTCGAATAGACGTATAATCCCTATGCTTTTGTTTTTTAAGCTGAGGAAACTAAGGCTCAGAGAAAGTGAAGTGACTTACCCAAGGTCACACAGCCAGGAAATGACAAGAGTCAATTTCAGTTCTTACCTACTACCCTACTTGGCCTTCCTCCAACCTACAGATAAAGGAGGGAATGTTTGAGAAGTTGTGGCCTGCCCAGTGATAGGGGCCACAGGGGCTCCAGAGAAACCAGCCCAGCCCAGAGCTGGAGGCAGATTCTCCAAGTCAAACTCAATAACCCTCTATAGAGTCCCTGCCCTGTGCAAAGCCCTGTGCTGGGGGCTGGGAAGCAAAGAATGATCCATGAGACTCATCCCTGTGCTCTACAGAACCTACAGCCAGCAGGAGAGATGACCCCAGCCCCCAGATAAAGCTAAGACCTAGGAGAACTTGTCCCCAGAAGGGAACAGATAAGGAGCTAAGGGAATGCAGAGGAGGGAGAGACAAGTTCTCCCTGGGGGAGGTGGGGTAGGACTCACAGAAGCTCTGTGGGGCAGAAGCTGGCACCTGAGCTGAGCCTTGAAAAGGCAGACAGGATTTCAAAAGGGATTTAGAGATTGGGGGGACAGGGATGAGGGAGTATGGGGGGGCATTCCTGGCAGCAGGGGGACAGAGGGAGCTGAGGCAAAGACACAGGTAAGCACTGGGCTTATACGTGTCCAAAGAAGCCTCAGAAAGCCCCTTCCCTGGGCACTGGCCCCAGGTGCCCAGCCCTGCAGAGGCCACTTTGAGTGTTCCCAGGCTCACAGGAACCGGGCTGTAGTGAGTGGGTCTAGAAAGGGAGAAAGGGCCTGAGCACGTGGGCATGTGCTTCAGCAGAAGGGACTCAAGGGGCCCGGATCCAGGTTTTGTCCAGAATTTCTGAAGGTGGGAGATGCTAAAGGTGGGTGTAGCTGGAAAGGCTACAAGGAAAAGGGCAAAGCACGGGAGCTGGGCAGCAATTCAAAGCTGCAAGGGACCTTGGGCTTATCCTGCTCAACCCCCATTTTACAGCTGTGAAATGGAGGCCCAGAGAAGGGAAGCCAGAAGTCCTGGGAGGTGAGATCTGCCTCCTACACCTGGCTCTGCCGTCAGCTCCCTGGTGACCCTTCTCCAGGCAGTAGGCTCCGACTCTATAAAACAACCCCGAAGGCAGCGGTCCTTAAACGCTTGTGGGTCATGACTCCAAGACTCAGATGGTGGCTATGGATCCTCTCCCCAGGACACTGCACACTCTCAAAACTCTGCATGCAGTTTCAGAAGTTCATGAACATCTCTGGGGTGAGTCCTGGGAGAGAGTGTTTTTAGTAAGCTCCCCCTTGTTGCTTTTATGGGGAGCCAACTTTGAGAAGCCCTGCCTTATGGAACCCTTGGAAGTGAGGGGATGGCTGGGGTGCTGAGCTGCTCCCCTTTTAGATGCTTTGCATATTGAAGTTCTGTTCACTTGCCTATGAAGAAAGGGTTCTGTGGGTAGAAATTTGAAAGCCACTGTTCCTTATCAAGGCCCGTTCTGGTTGAGCCACCTGCTCAGACATGCAGGTGGCCAGGCTGGGCTAGGCTGACCAAGGTAATGGTCATGGTGGGGGTTGGCAGAGGCTCAGCAAGCTGATTGCAGCAGCCCAGGTTCTGAAGTGACACTCTGGGATCAGCGGCCTTGCCTGGGAGGGAGTTGGGGCTCCTGGGTTGGGGAGAGGGGATGAACTTGGGGTGAGGGAAGGTTTCCCATCAAGCCCAGGCTACAAGTTCCCTTCCTCTCTCCAGACCATCTCACTCTGGCCTTCAAGCCAGCTCTGGCTTCCTTCTTTTTCCTAGCAGAAATGTGCTCTTGAACCTGGAGCCCGGGCTCCAGTCCCCACCTCCCTCCCCACTAGAGCTCCACCAAGAAGATAAAACTATCACTTTCTATACATAATATGCTCATTTGCCTGGAAGACTCAAGATAATCCTTGAAAAACTAAGATGGCCAGTGACAAAACAATAACTAGTAAAAGCAAAATACCTTCAGACCTACCCTGTCACCTTCCCTGAAGCAGCCTCTCTCGCTGGTGGGCAGCTGCCTGGAACCAAAGGGGCTCAGAGACTTGGCCAGCCCAGACCCACCAGGGAGGAGCCTGGCTCCCCCAGCCAGGGGAAAAGGAAGATGACTTGGCTTAAACTGTCAGGGCAGGATAACCCCGCTCTTCTTTCCAGAGCCTTCCCTAGGCCCACCAAGGCAAGGCTTTGAGGGACACAGGCTGCCGAGAAGCACCACCTAGGCCTTGGGTAGTCTCCAGGCTGTGGCTCCCTGCGGCTGCCCACAGTGGCCTCCTTCTGGAGAACCCAGGTGGGCAGCAAACCTCCCTTTCAGCCTGCGGAGGCACTGCCCATGCCCTCGGGGCCCAGGGAACCTCTTCCTTGGTTTTCTGCTCCTGACTCAGCAAGGCTCTTCCCCCACTGGTCCCTGCCTCAGGCCCTGTGCACAGCCCTCTCCGGGCCTCTGCCTGGCCCAAGCTCCTACGTACAGGGCTGAAGTTGCAGCTATAGGCAAAAAGCACTGTTCAGTCTAGAAACAGGAGCACGAGCAGGGTGTTCCAACTGCCGCCAACCAGCTGTGTGGCCTTTGGGATGTCAATTCACTCGGAGCATCACTTTCCCTCACCTAAGGAACAAGAACAGTGACAAGAGGCATTGCAAAGGGTCTCCCAACTCTGACAGCAGCTGAAGTTCCCTGCATGCCTCTGAGCAAAGAGGGGCAAAGAGCACTTGCCTCGGGAGAGAAGTGGGCTGGGCCGGGTCTGCTCAGACTGCAGTGGATGTGCAGCGACCAAGGGTTATTATGATGATGACGGTTATAATTAAAAATCACAGCAACAAATCCTTAAGCAATTTACCAAGAGCTTTCTCATTATCTCCAGGGGTTCACAATCTGGTAGGTAGGTAGGGCTGGATGATGATTAGTCACATTTGGCAGATGAAGAAAGTGAAGCAAGATTAAGTGACCTGTCCCAGCTACTAGGTGGAGAGAAACTGGAGCCGAAGTAGAAATAATACTTATCAGGTGCCTTCTGTGTGCCATCTCACTAGGCATGCTCACATTCGTCATCTTCATCAAGTCTCACTACCACAACCTGGCACTGTAGGTGCCACTGTCCCCATTTCATAAAAGAGAAAACTGAAGATGAGATAAAGGAACTGATTGACCTAAAGCTCATGGCTGCTCCACGGCCGAGGCTGCCTTTGGAGCCAAGCTGTAGGACCCCAAGGCCTGTACTCTGTTCCATCTGCCTGGAGGGCCTTTGGGTGGCAGACCCGAGACTCCCAAACTCCTGCTTTCGGCTTCCCACTCAGTGCTCCCTCCATTAGGCAGCCTTGGAGGTTAAAGGGAGTGAGAAGACAGCAAGGGACCTGGAGTCTGTGAGATGTCACCCTCGCCTCTCCCATTTCACCTCCCCAGCCCAGGTGGCTGTGCTTCTTCCATGCTCTGGACCCTTAATAGGCCTCACCCCTGCTCCCCACCCTGACCACCCAGGCCGTTCTCCACCACCACCTAGAGAGCCGTGTCTTTGAAAGGCAAATCCGATCTTTCCTAGCTGGTGTCATCCTCTTCCCTAGCTCCTCACCACCTGCTGGACTCTTCAGCCTCTTCCTCTCAGGCCTTACCGCCAGCCATTCAGCCCACCTGGCCCATCACTCAGCCCCTTCCGCTCCAACCATCCGGAACTATTTGGAGGTCCCCTAAAAAGGCACGTTGCCTTTGCGCACGCTGTTCCAACTACCTGGAAGATAAAACCCAGCCCCAGCACCATCTCCCTCTTCCACGAAGGCTTTTCTTCCATAAATAGCCACACCCTGACACCTTGGACAGTTGTCCCTGTGGTACTGCGTCTTTACACGTCTACCCCACCCCCAGTCTGTGAACACTGCTCTGTATTCACGTCTGTTTCTGTTTGCTCAGGACCTGACACAAAGGCACTCAAGAGCGTGGACTTGAATTGTGGAGTAGCCGTAACAGTAACGATAGCTAGCATTGACCAGATGCTTACTGTGTGCTCAGCACTGCCCTAAGCGTGCCATGTTTGTTATCTCATTTAATCCTCAAAATAACCCGATGAAGCAGATACTATTATGGGTCCCCTTTTACAGGTAAAGAAACAGCAGCCAGAGATGAAGCCATTTGCCTAAGTCCATCCAGCTAGTATGTGACAAAGTTTGAAGGACTCCAGAGCCACTGGTGAGAAGGGTGCCATCCACCCCAATGCCCTCATTTTACAGGCAGGAAACAAACAAGAGAGGGACAGCAACTCACCCACAGCCATGTGGATAAGGCTTGGACCCAGATCTTTAGGTTTCTCCTTCGATGTTCTTCCTCTTCTCGTTCTTGCAGGATCCTAACCCAGGAGGACACAGGACACAAGCTAGGCTGTGTCACCTGGAGAGCAGAGGCCCTGCTTTCTCCTGCCTCCCCTACAGCAGAGCTCAGCATAGGCCTGGGCACACAGTGGGGGCTCACAGGCCTGGCCAGGAGATGCAACAGTGAAAAAGACAAATCTACTTCAGAAAAGTCCAAAACCTGCTTAGATATTACGATGTCAGGCCTAGAGGGGAAACGTTGGGTATCATTTAGTGCCATCTCCCATTTTATAAATCCATTCATTCAACACACTTATTGAACACCAATCATGAGCCAGGCACTGAGAAGGGCACAAGGAAGACTGATAAGCAAGTTCCTGCCCAGATGGCATTTACAATCTAGTGGGAGAAGACAACAACTCTCATAAGTTATGAGAAATAACTTGATGCTCTAAGTTATGAAATACAGGAAGCTCTGAGAACATGTAACAGGGGAAACTGCTTTAGCCTGGGGAATTGGTGACGGCATCCCTGAGAGAGTGATTCCTGAGCTGAAGTCTGCAGAGAGGGAGTAAATCACGGTAAGAAGCAGGAAGAGTGTGCTACATAGAGGGAACAGCATGTGCAAAATCTCAGAGGCAAAAGAGCTCATGGTGCCTGGGATGAACTTAAAGAAGGCCAGAATGGCTGGTTTCTAGAGAGGTGGACCCCACAGGGTATGGTAGGAGAAACTGAGAAGAGCAGGGCAACCCTTTGCACAAAACTCGGCCCACAGCAGATTCAAATGCTCTCAGAGTCATTGCATTAATCAGAAAAGGAGTGATTTGTCTAAGATCACAGGGAAAACCTGGGACTTGAAACCAGAACACCCACCTCCCAGGCCAAGGCTTCGGGGCAACTTCAGATATGGGTGTGAGGGGTGCAAGGGAGGCTTTCCCAGCGTTGTTGGGATCATCCAGCCTTTGCCCCCCTTGAGCTCTAGAGCGCAACAGAATCACCTGTTTGTTGAAACACCAAGTGCTGGTCCCTACCTCCAGGGTTATAGATTCAGTAGGCCTGGAGCAAGCCCCACGGATCTGCATTTCTAACAAGGTCTCAGGTGCCCCTGCTGCTGGTGGTGAGGGGCTCACACTTTGACAGCCACTGCTCTAGAGGTATATGTGTGGGGTGGAGGTGGGGACCGTAAACCCGTGGGAGCTAGAAGGGTGGACAACAGTGCGATAGTGCTTCCTCTAGCACTCTGAGGAAGGGAAGGGGCCTCAAAGTCTTAAGAGTCCAACCCGCTGGCTGTTCAGACAGGGAGACTGAGGCTTAGGGAGTTTAGACACTTTTGCAAAAGAGATGCTCAACCAAAATGGGTTGGGTGAGCAGATAAACACAAGAAGGATTTCATCAAAGTCAAGAGGAGACCCCTGGACCAGACTCCAAGGCTTCTGAAGTTTAGGCCAGAGCCTTCTCCCTGTCCTGGGAAAGGGATTCCAGGGAGACTGTAAGCTCAGACTTCCCCAGCCTCTGCTGCCTCTACATTTCAAGAATTGTAGAATTATGCTGTTGGCTTCCAATCCCATCATTCATCCACCCTCCTTCCTTTTACACTCTCAGCTCCCATCCTTTACACTCCAAATCCTGTGCACTTTATCCTGGCAAGCCAAGCAGCAGAGAGGGAAGAAAGAAGGGCTGCAGCTAAGTAAGATTTCTTCCACTTGGCTGTGCTTCCAGAACAATTCCTTCCTCCTATAAGATTCCCAGTTTCTCTCTATCTTTATATCCCAGTCCAACTCCAATCTACCTACATTTCAGTACCAACATCTGAAACTCACAAAGCCAGGGGCTACATGCCCAAATCACCTCTCCATCCAGTTTTGCTAAAATATAGTGGCCCTGGACAGAATTTTTCTATCCTATTCCAGTTGGCAGCAAAATGCCACTTCTCTTCAAACCCACGATCACAGACTCACTAATACACAAACAGCTATATGTACATAAAAACAAATATATGAAAACTTACAAACACACAGATATATAAAGAGATACCATATTTACTGCTAAAACATAGCACAGATATATAAAGAGATACCATATTCACTGCTAAAGCATAGCTATCCATTCACATGCACAAAAATACATAGTGAGAACACACACATGCACAGACCACAGATGTAGAAATAAGAGCACCCACAAATACATGGGGAAGGGGTAGACACACCCAGAGAAATTTCTCTCAAATTAAAGAAGTCTCCTGAGGCGGGAGTGCTTGGCGTGGGGGCACTGGCCCTTTAAGAGAGTGGGTCTCTCCAGAAGTCTTTTTGGGCACCTGGGGTGGGGCCCTACCCGCGGGGGTGAGGGTGGAAGTGCGGCTGACCAGGCCAGGCCCGATCTGGCCCTGAGACTGTCCCTGCGCCGCGACAGGAAACGGATCTCTGAACCGGCTGGGTCACCAGCCTGGGGACCGCCGCCGCCACCCCAACTCCCTCCCACCCCCACCCCTTACACACACACCCGGGCTTCAGCCAAGACACGCCCTCGGCTCCTGCTCGGCCTGGGCCGCTGGGTTCTCGGGCAGCCCAGCTCCCTCTGCGCACCCCTCTCCCAGGGTGTGGCCGCCCACCTGTCAACAGGGAGTCTCCGCCCGGCGAGGGCGCCCCGCCGGCACCACCCACCGCCCCGGCCAGGTGCCGGGCTCCCGGCGACTGCAGCGCCTCGGCCGCCGCCCCCACCCCTTCCTCCCGGCAGTGCCGAGACAAAGCCGCGCACACGCACGCGGGGGCTCCGCGGGTGCACACCCGCCCTCACACGCGCAGTCACTGGCGCGCACAGCGACACACACACACACACACACACACCCCGCCACAGGCTCCAGCCCCGAGCCACTGGCGCACCCCCTCATTCAGATACACATACTCTGCTACACATTCGGACACACCCTCTCACCGACACAGTCACGGATAGACTCACGGATAGTCACACGCAGACACACATCCTCACCCAGATACACAGGCACTCCCAGTCCAGACGCGCGGAGACATACAGGGCACACACCTTCACGCAGACACACACACACACACACCAGATGCACAAACGCGCGCGCGCGCACCGAGCATCCACTTGCACAGATCCACGGGCACACGCGCTCACGCCCAGCACACACCCGGAGACGCGTGGACTGACACACTTACCCCTGCCAATACTGACACCCACGAACCGAAGCCCGCGGTTCCGCGCACCCGCGCCCGCACCCACTCCGCACCCCCCACCCGCCCGCCCGGGTGGTGTCCAGCCCGCCCGAGGCCGCCGCCGGCCTGACAGTCCTCGAGGATGCGGGACCGACCCGCAGCCCCGGGCGATCCCCCCGCCCCCACGAGCTCAGACGCGGTGGGGCCCGCGGGGCCGAGGCGGGCGGCAGCAGCTAACCTGGCGGCGGCGGGCTTCCGGGCACTGTCCGTCCCTCGGGCCGTGCGTCCGGCGGCCGCCCGGGCTGGCTCCGAGGTGCACTCGAGCTACGCAGAAATGCCCCGCTCGCTCGCTCGCTCGCTCTCTCCCACGGCGCTCGGCCCCCTCCCCGCCCGCCCCGCACACCCCCTCTCCCCCTGCGCCCCGCCCGGGCCGGCTCCCCCGGAGGAGGCGGCGGCGATTCCGGCCGCGGGGAACGCGGCGGGCGGGCGAGCGCGCTGCAGCCTGGAGCCGCCAGCAGCCGCCGGAGCCGCCGAGCCGGGGCCGCGCGTCGGGAGGAGCCGCGCCGGCCCCCGGGGAGGGGAGGAGGGGAGGGGGCCGAGCCCGGCGAGCGGGCCTGAGGCTCGGGGCGCGCCACCCGCTGCCCCACGTGCGCCCCGCGCCTACCTGAACCGCCGAGGCGATCCCCAGCTGGGGCGGGGCGGCGAGGAAGAGGAGACCCCACCCGGGTGGGCTCGGGCCCCACCCCCGCGTCCTCCCGCGTCCCCGCCCCCGCTGACCCCGGTTTTCCCCGGCTGGGACTCCTTGGCCGCCGGCCGGGTGCCCCGGGCTAACCCCAGCGCCCCGCGCCCAGCTCCTCTACCGGCAGCGGGCACCGCGCCGCCGCCCCCCGCCGCCCCGCCGCCCGCCCATTGTTCCACGGCCCGAGCCCTCCCAGGGTCGCGCCGCGCACTCCAGCCCTCTCGCGGGTGGCAACCGCTCTGAATTCTCCGAGGACTCTCCCGGGGCTGAGCCCCTCGCTCCGGGACCCCGGCGCCCACCCACCACGGGCCCAGGCACGCCCAGAGTAAAGGGCTTTTCTCAATTAGGGTTACAACCACCGCAGCCCTTACAGATGCTCTTTCAGGTCCTGCTTTGAGTCAGAGACAGGTGCTGGGAAGCGAACGGCCAGCCTAAGTTCAATGAGCCCAAAATTGCAGCCAGGGAGAAGGTGGGGCACCAATAAGATGTCCCCAATCCACAGATGAAAAAACTGAGGAAATCCCTCCACAGAAGAGGGGGTGAGGCGAGATGATCTGGGCCTCCTCTGTTAGACACCAATGCACAGCCAGGTGGGTAAGAAGCCTTACCATGTGCCAGCACTTGCTGGGAGTTTTGCTATTTGCTGCAAGTCAGGACAGAAATAAAGGCCCACTAAGTGCAGGAGCTGCCACCTCCTTTGTCTCACTTAGCCCTGACAAGGCCTCTGTGCAGCTGCAGTTATCCCCATTTTGCAGATGAGAAGCCTGCTCTCTGCCAGGCAGCATGAACCCGGGGTGCAGCTTCACAATTCCGGTTCTTCACTGAGGTCCCCACCTCCAGTATACGATAGTGAGTGCCAAGTCGCTAGCTGAGAACAGAAGAAATCAAGGAAGGGAGGCCTAGTTTGGCCAGTGAAGGATTTACACAAACTAAGAGAAGGTAGGAGGGAAGGAACTGAGGTCCCAAAGCAGGACAGAGCATGGCTTGTCCAGGGGAAACAATTCTAATTAATAATGCACTCTAATGATAACTAATTTGCGTGGAGCTCTTACTACATATATTCCAGACACTTTTCTGAGACCTTTACTTGCATTGACTCATTTAATCCTCACTATGAAGTAAAGGTTATTCTCATCCCCATTTTATATATCAGGAAAACGAAACACAAAGACATTCCATAGCTTGTGAAGAGGCAGAACTAGGATCCGAACCTGGGAAGCTGATTTACAGGCCAGAGAGAAGCAGCTTGGATGCCAGGCAACGGCATTTGAATTCCTAGACCACCGACCGTGGCAGGACGGTCTTTGCTTGGTGTCTTCTGCCTTCCTGCATGTACCTGGTACCCAGCACAGGTCCTAATTCGTTAAACGACTGCACAATTGTGTCCCGGGGCTGCAGTGTGCAGTGCCACGCCCAGGTTCCCTTGCGGCTCTCTCTGCGTTGCTGGGCATTTCTATCAGTGGTTTTAGATGAAGTAGAGGAAGACATGAAATGCTGATCAAATCTACTGCTGTCATGAAGTTAGGAAGGACAGTGACTACTCCGGAAACCAGAATCGGTTTCCAAAAGATCCGTGCAGCTTTGAAGGCTGAGCTGGATCTAACAAGATGGGGTGGCAAACAGAGTAAACATAAGCTCCCTGCCTTAAGCCCAAACCAGAGTAGTCCCACAGAACGTCCTGTGATGGTGATGGAAATGCCTGCCCTCTGTGTTATCCGATACGGGAGCCACAAGCCCCTATGGCTACTGAGCATTTGAAATGTGGCTAGGATAACTGAGGAACTGAAAGTTTAATTTTAAGTAATTTAAATAGCCACATGGGGCTAGAGGCTCCCATATTGGACAGTGCAAGTCCAAGGGATTAAGTGCCCAACTATAGGATAGAAAGAACCTAGATTAAGAGCAGTTTTAGTAAAAATCCTTAAGGATTTTAGTTGATCTGAAGCTCAATGATGTGATGTGGCTGGGGGGAAAAAAAGGAAGGAAAGAAGGAAGGAAGGGAGGGAGGGAAGGAGGGAGGAAAAAGGAAAGGGAGGGAGGGAGGAAAAAGGAAAGGAAGGGAAGGGAAGGGAAAGAAAAGGAAAAGGAAAGGAAGCAAGAAAAAAGTGAATGTGATATTCTATGTCAATCAACAGAAACCCTGGGCCCCACACTCTGAGGGAGCCACTGTCACACAGGAGTGTCTGGAGGAGGAGACCAGAATGCCGAGGCTCTGGGTGCCATGTGTGTGATGAATGATTTAAGTAGCCTGGAGAAGGGAAAGCAGAGGGATGTGATGGCTGTCTCCAGACATCTGAAGCACTGTCATGCAGAAAGGGGATTTGATTTGTTTCTTATTATTTAGGTCTAATAAACAAAACATAAAGACTTATGGATAAGCTAACTCCTAGGCCACAAGCTCTTTGAAGGAAGAGAGATCCACGTCTAATTTATCTTTCTTTTCCCCTCAGCACCTTACCCATATTAAGCATTCACTATGAATTTGCTTACTGAATGGATATGAAAGAATTCTGCTTGGCTCCAGTGGGAGGACATCCAAGAAGACAAGTTCAGCTCACTGTAAGGAAGAACTCTCTAACAGTCAGTGCTGCTCAGGAATGAAATGGGAACTGGCAATCCCACTTCTAGGCATATACCTAAAAGAACTGAAAGCAGGAACTTGAACAGAGATACTTGTATATCAGTGTTCACAGAAGCATTATTTACAATAGTCCAAAATCCATCAACAAAAGAATGGACAAACAAAAGGGGGTATGTACATGCAATGGAATATTATTCAGCCATGAAAAGAAATGAAATGCTGTAACGTGGATGAGCCTTGAAGACATCGTGAAATCAATGAGTGAAATCAGCCCGATGCAGAAGGACAAATATTGTATGATTTTTCCTATATGAAATACTTAGAATAAGCAAATTCATAGTAACAGAAAGCAGAATAGTGGTCACCAGGGGCAGGGTGGGGGGGTAAGGAGTCATTGCTTGTTTGGTATGAGTTTCTGTTTCTGTTTGGGATGATGAAAATGTCCTGGAAATAAAGGTGAAAGTTACACAAAATTGTCAGTGTACCTAATGTCACAGAATTGTACACTTAAAAACGGTTAAAATGATTTTTATGTTGTGTGTATTTTGCCACAATTTTTTTTTTTTTTTAAAAGAATGAAATGGGCCACCTTGGCAGCAGTAAGCTCCCTGTAGATAAACGTATTCAAAGAAATATTGGGTCTTCATTTGGTGGCTAGACCAGGAAGCAGATGACCTCTGTAGTAGAAAAATGGGCAAGTTCTATTACAGGGGAAAGACAAGATCCAGGTTGTGCTTTGGGACAATTTTCTGGCAGTGTGTATAGAACAGATTGATGGGGGAGTGTTTTCATTTCCCAGCTGCATACAGTGGGTTACCACACAATTGGCTGGTTTAAACAACCAGCGGCAATGTACTGGCTCACAGTTTTCAGGAGGGAGACGTCTGAAATTGAGACATCGCCGTGAAAACTGGCTGCAGCCAGTGATCCTTGCTAGTTGGCTTTTCTGTCACATGGCAATGAAGATGGTGGCCTCTTTTCCTTTCTCTTCTGAGTTCCGTTGACTTCTAGCTTCTGGCTTCTCCCTGTGGCTTCTCTCTTTGACTGACTTCCACTCTGTTTATAAAGGACTCCAGTAAACTGGATTAAAGCCCAATGGCATTCAGTGGGGCCACAACTTAAAGTAACATCTTGAAGAGATCTTATTTAGAGTGGATCCAGGAAACGGATGTGGCTCAAAAGGTTCGGCATCCGTCTACCATGTGGAGAGACCGGGGTTCGATCCCCGGTACCTCCCGGTAAAAAAAAAAAAAAATAGAGTGGATCCACACCCATCAAAATGTGGACTGCATTCAGACTGGGGTACATTATTGAATCCATGTCCAAACTGGGGTACACAATTCAATCCACCACAGGAAGTGTCAGAGGCAGGGAGGCAGAGTGAAGAACCACTGCAGGGGTCCAGGAATTATGTGAATAAATAGACAGGGGTGGCAGTGGTAGTGGAAAGCCAAGGACAGGCATGACGAGAAAGGAGCACTGGCACTGGGCTGGCAGGTGGAGCTGCAGGTTTAGTCCTGCCTCTGCCATTAACTCACTTGATGATCTGGTTGGATACCATGCCTTCTCTTGATTTCGGTTTCTCCATCCGTGAAATGCAGAATGTTCTCCAACATCCCTAGTAACTCTGTAGATTCTGTGTATGGGAGGGAGATTATGAAGCATAACCAGGAGAATGTATTGGAAAGCTTTTAATAAGCTTCCAAGGAACAATATCATTATCATTAAATATTATTATTGAAGACTGCTGCCTCACCAGGTTTGGTGACAGGATTGGTAGGAGACAGAAAGGAGTCATGTGACCTGTATTTGTGGCAGCAGGGTGTGGGGCAAGGACCTCTGACCCTTTGGGAGGGTCAGCTAACCTCTTTATCCCTCCCCTAGGAGCTGTGAAGACAAATAGTGTTCTGTGCTGTCACCTAGTGAAATGCTTCCTCATTCCACTGAGCCACACCCCATACTTGGCTAAAGGAAGCAACCGGTTAGAAAGGCTAGACTCTGTCTCCATCCAGGTAAGGTTCACAAATGAGTACTTGTCCGGTAACTTCCTTTCCTTAAATAATGTATCACCACCCCTTAGGGAAATAGCCAATATTATTGAGCACTTATTAGTGCTAAGCACTTTACCTGCATAATTTTCTCACCCTGGGAGATAGCTATTATTATGAGCCCCATTTTATAGAAGAGGTTACATGACTCAGGAAGATATGGAATTTGCCCACACTCATAAGTTTGTAAGGGGGAGTCTAATAAAAGTCTATGTGATTTCAAGGCTGCATTCCTAAAGGCTTCCAGCACTTTCCTATGTGTTTTGCAACAACTAAAGGAGGAAGGCAAGACCAGTAGTGTCCCCAGTTTACAGGTGGGGAAAACTGAAGCTCAAAGAGGTTAAATTAAGTCGCTTTCACAAGTTAGCAAAATCTGCTGACCTGCCGTTCCGTGCTCTTTCCATTCCTCTGCTCCTCTCCCATGGCCCAGAAGTGCCCCCCACCTTCCCCTGCACCTTCCAGGGCCCCCCAGTCCTCCTAGGTCTGAGGGACATGCCCAGACTACTTATGGGAAGGGGAAGGATTTCTGAAAGGTGAAAATTAATCCCCCCCCTCCTCCCCCACCCCGCCACCCCCCACCTCTCAGCAGCCCAGAGGCTTCTGTTGATGGTGCTAAAGGCTTACATGGCGAGTCACGCGGGCTGACCTGCGAGAGTCATGGGAGCACAAGGTGCCAAGCTTAGTTTAGAGGAGTGGGAAAGTAGGCCAGGCATTCTCACCCCCAGGAGCACAGCCCAGCTGCAGCCACTGCCCCCCTACTCATCTCTTCCCAAAATACAGGAAGCATTTAGGGAATACTGTGTCAGGCCTTGGGGCAGGAGGGGACACAATGACAAATAAGATTGGGTCCCCACCCTTCAGAGGGGATGAGACAGTCAGTATAAAAATACACACACAGAGGTTAAATCTGAAGAGAGGAGCTTACAAAGGAGCTGAGATTGGAGTGGAACCTTGAAGCGTGAATTCAGCACAAAGAAGAGGTAGAGGCTGCAGAAATGCACATGCAGAAGCGCTAAAGCTTAAATTTATTTGGACTCTCCTGGCAGGCAATAGGGAGCCATGGAATATACTTCGGCTTTGGACAAAGACTAAGTTTGAATCCTGCCTTTCCCCCTTCCCAGCAGTTTGACATTGGGAAATTACTTAACCCCTGTGGTAGAGATATAATTATTCCCAATTATTTGCTCTCCCCCTTCCCAGTAGGAGGATTACACATCCTAGCCAGTTGCCATGTGACTTGATTACCTTCCAGAGGAAGGAGTATGGGGGCCCTCTGGCCCTCTGGCAGGTTGACCATGTGACTTAGTTTGGCCAGTGAAATTTGAGCTAAAGAGATGTATGTCCGCACGTGCTAGGTTGAATCATGTACCCCAGAAGAAGAAAAAAAAATAAAAACGTTCTTAATCTTTATCTCATTCCTATGGCGTTAACACATTGTAAATAGAACCTTTTGAAGATGTTATTTTAGCTAAGGTGTGGCCAACTAAATCAGGATGTGTCCTAAGGCCATTCCTAGAGGCCATAAAAAAAGAGAAAGTCACAGGGGAGAAGCCAGCAGTTAGAAGTCAGCTGGAGCCTGGAAGAGAAAGGCCATGTAGCGGGAAGGCCAAGGAACCCCAAGGCCGGCCAGCCTGCCAGAACACCTGGGGGGAAGCAAAGCCTTCTAGCCTCTGAAACCACGAGCCAATAAATTCCTATTGTGAGGCCAACCCACTGTGTAGTATTTGTCGTAGCAGAAACTAAGACAGTCAGTTCTAAGCAAAAACTTGAGCAATTGCATGTGTCCATGCAAATTCTTACTCTTTTATTTCTGCCACTGGAATGGCATGTTCAAGATAGGGGCTGAGCCTTCAGCAAGAATTCTGGAGTGAAAAGACACAGGTAGTAGAGCTACAATCAACCCACAGCTGCCCCATAGCTGCTGATGTCTAATCTGGGTGAGAAACCTTTGTTGTTGTAAACCACAGAGATTTGGGGGTTATTTGTTATCACATTGTAACTTAGCAAACGCTGATCAATACATATCTCTATACTGGGTGATTTTAGTAATAATTACCTCAAAGAATTGTTGTGAGGATTAAATAAGATTTCTAATGAGAAATGTACAGTCATATAATCAGGGGTTTGTATTATAAAGTGATCACTCTCCCTACACATTTATGGAAACTGGATTTACCACACAGAAATGATGGCATTTGCAAAAAAGTAGCAAAGGATGGATGATTTGAAAAATGAAACTGAATGATTGGTTATCCATTTGGAAAAAAATAAAATCTGATTCCTACTTCATAACACATACAAAAATAACCTTTAGTTGGATTAAAGACCCAAATTTGAAAAGCAAACTTTAAAATCTTTTAGAAGTAATTAAAGGGGGGTGGATATGGCTCAAATGGTTGGGCGTCTCTCTCCCATATGGAGGGACCTGGGTCCAATCCCCAGGACCTTCTGGTAAAAATAAAGAAAAACATAGAAGGCACGCATGCCACTAGGCCCTGCAAGCAGGTGCGCTGCCAGGCCCCTCCGAGCCACACAGCAAGATGATGACGTAACAGGAGGGTGACAAAAGGGAGAGCCAAGACAAGACGCCCTGAAAAACCAGGAAGTAAGGTGACGCAGGTGGTAGGATGCCTCTCTCCCACATCGGAGATTCCCAGGATTGAATACCAGCGAAGACAGGAGGAGAAGGATGAGAAGAGAGGGCAGGAAACAGACACAGAGAATTGCCCAGCGAATGGACACAAAAACAGCAAAAACGGGGAGGGGGTGGTAAAAATGGATAAAAGTGAATGAATAAATAAATAAATCTTTAAAAAAAAAAAACAAACCAAGTAATTAAAGAAGACCATCTTTAAGAACTCAGGGTAAGGAAGGAATTCTTAAACAAGAAAAACAAAATGACAAATCATAAATGAAATGACCTGATACAATCAACTACATTAAATGTAGAACTTCTGATTTTCAAAAGACACCACAAAGAAAGAAAAAAGATAAGCCACCGACTGGGAGAAATCTCAGCAATGTATTTGTTAGACAAAGAATGAGAATCCAAAATTGAGAATGAATAAACTATATTAGAAAAATGAACAAAGGATATATGTACAAGCAAGTCCCAGAAGAAGAAATATGAATGGTCAGTAAACATATTTAAAAAGCTCAAAAATAAATAAATAAATAAATAAAAAGCTCCCCCTCACTTGTAATCAGGGAAATGCAAATTAAATACCAAACTAGTCTGGCAAATAAAATGTCTGACAATACCAAGTATTGGTGAGGGGTCAGATGTGGCTCAACTGGTTGGGCGTCCGTCTCCCATATGGAGGGACCCGGGTTCGATCCCTGGGACCTCCCCGTAGAATAAAAAAAAAAAAAAGTATTGGTGAGGATGTAGAAAAATGGACTCTCTCATTCTCTGATGGTGGAACTTTTGGAGAGCCTTGGGGCAATATCTAAAAAAGGGGAAGATGTGCACACCTTTGACCCAGCAATTCTACTCCTAGATCCAAGGGAAACTGAAACATGTGCAAAAAGGCATGACCGAGAATGTTCTTTGAAGCATTGTTCGTAATATCAAAAAAATTGGCAACAACCTAAATCACCATCAATAGGAAAAGAGAAAAGGAATGATAGTGCATACATATAATGAAATACTACACAGCAGTGAAAATGTAGGAACTTGAATTATTCTCAAAAACAAAATGATGGTAGGAAAAAAAGCATACTGCAGAAAGATACAATTTATATAAAGATTAAAAACATGCAAAACAATATTGTTTAGGGATACTCACACATGTAGTAAAAATTAGAGAGATACTCATGGGCATGATAAACACCAACTTCAGTTAGTGGATACCTCTGGGTAGAGAGGGCTGGGAATGGGAGTAAGAAGGTATACAGGAGGCTGCAATTGCATTTGTAGCAGTTTATTTCTTAAACTGGGTAGTATGTACATGGATGTGTACTATTATTCACTATACTTTTTTTTTTTTGAGATTTAATTCACATACCATAAAATTTACCCTTTGAAAGTGTACAATACCATGGTTTTTAATATATCCACAAAGTTGTGCAGTAATCACCACTCTCTAACTCCAGAATATTTTCATCACCTTAAAAAGAAACCCTGTATCTATTACAAGTCATTCCTCATTTCCCCCTCCACCCAGCCCCTGGTAACCCCTAATTTACTTTCTGTCTCTATGAAGGTGTCTATTCTGGATGTTTCCTATAAATGGAATCATACAATATGTGGTCCTTTGTGTCTGGATTCTTTACTTAGCACAATATTTTCAAGGTTCATCCACGTTGCAGCATGAATCAGTACTTCACTCTTTTTATGTTCAAGTGATATTCCATTGTTTGGGTATATGGCGTTTTGTTTGTCCATTCATCAGCTGGATAATGGACATTTGGGTTGTTCCTACTTTTTGGTTATTATAAATAATGATGCTGTGAACATTTGTACAGGTTTGTGTGTGGACATATGGTTTCAATTTTGGGGGGATATACCTAGGAATGGAATACTGGGTCACATGGTAACTGATTTTTTGAGGATGTTCCAAAACAGCTGCACCATTTTACAATCACACTAGCAATATTCAAGGGTTCCAATTTCTCCACATCTTCCCCAATGCATGTTATTTTCTCTCTTTAATGTATCTGAATTATTTCAGAGGAACTTTAATGATAGCATTGTGGTGGCTGGGGTGGAGAACAGGCTGGTAGGGCTTGAGACAGAAGGCCCGGATGAGGGTGCTGCAGGTGTGCCCCAGAGAAAGAACTAGGCCTAATCGAAGGGTCATGGCAGGGGGCATGGAGGAGGGGCTAGGGTGCTTCTTAGAGGCCAGTGTTAATCTGAGTGGAATCCATATGTTCAGAGTATCAGCCTGGAGCAGGGGAAACTCCTATTCACTGGGTGATTTTAGGCCATTCTCCTTCTTTTCCTGACGTAAGTTTCCTAAGATGTGAAATGAAGGATTTGGAGTCAACTGTCTCTAAGTTTCCTTTCCTCTGGGACATGCTGGGATTCTGTAGTGATGGGTCCATCGCCAAGTGGAAGGAAAGCCCGGAGACAAAAGTCTTACATACAAGAAGTGTTCTGGCTTTTATTTCTGAAAATAAGTCAAGCTCAGAGATAAGAGAAAAGGGGCATAAGGTATTTTGACCTCAAGGATGTTTTGGCCTGTGTTATGAATACAAACACTTTATTTAGAACCAACATCAATGCATTTTCTAGGCATACTTTTTTTTCTAGGGAAAACTCTATTAAGCTAGTTTCATTCTTTGATATGGCATAAATTGTTTCCAATTTGTGCCATGTTCATTTTAAAGAAATTTTTTTCACTGATACCAAGTATTTTCCATGACAATTTGAACTGGAAGAGTCAATTAATCAATCTTTTTTGTATATATTAAATATTTATTGATTATGGCTCTGCCTCTTTTCTATCTTTTCCTGTCAAGTCTAATTTTCCCGGCTCATATTCCACAGACCTAATTCCATCCAAAACATGTGATTCTTCTGCAGTTTTTAGCCCTGTGCCACCTTCACGTTCTTATTTCTTTCAGTTCTTATTTTAGTCTTTCTGTGGTAACAACTTACCACAGATTTGGTGACTTAAAACAGCACACATTCATTCTGAGGCCAGAAATCCAAAATCAGTTTCACTGGGTTACGGCCTTCCAGAGGCTCTAGGGGAGAGTTCATTCCTTGCCGTTCCAGCTTCTGGTGGCTGCCAGCGTTCCTTGGTCTATGGCTGCCTCACTCCAATCTCTGCCTCCACGGGCACATTACCTTCTCTTCTTCTGTGGTGGTCAAATCTCCCTCTGCCTGCTTCCTATAAGGATACCTCTGATGGCATTTAGGGCCCAGCGTGATAATCCAGGATAATCTTCCCATCTCAAGAGCCTTAACTTAATCACACCTGCAAAGTCTTTGTCACGTAAGGTAACATTTACAGGTTCCAGGGATAGGACCTGATATCTTCAGGAGCCATTATTCAGCCAACAACAGATCTAGTCATTATAGGTTGGATAAAATACTGATAGTTGCATTTATTTCTTAGTTTATCCAAGAAAAATTGTGAGCAGTTTTCTCCAGATATTCCAGGATTGCTGTATTTGTTTAGGATTTGTCTACTGTGTGCTAACACAGCCCTCCCACATGCTCCTGATCACTTTGCATACGATACCCTCACTGTCCACTTTTGGGCCAAGCAAAGAGAAAATGATGGGAAAAATGTTCTTGGGAATAGAAATAGATGAGTCAAAATATCTGGACAGGTATAGAACTCACATAGGAGTTCTTTTGCTAATAGCTGAAGAGGGAGGTCAGTTTGCTGTTTCTAGTTGGGACAGAGTTAGCAGACATTGCAAGAAGAGATTGGGGAGCAGGAAACCTCCCTGGGAGACCTCTCACCATGGCACAATGAGATGATTAAACCAGTTTTTTCTAAGACCCTCGAGCTTTATCAGTACCTAACTCTGTTACTTAAAAAATGAATAGGAATTCACATTTGCTGACAGCCTGATGCTTATGTGCCACTGCCACTGTGCTGGGTGCTTTTTTTTTTTTTGTAAAATGATATATTGATATATATGCATATATGTGGGGGACAGATGTGGCCTAAATGGTTGGGCATCCGTCTCCCATATGGAGGGACCCGGGTTCGATCCCTGGGACCTCCCGGTTAAAAAAAAAAAATATATATATATATATATATATATATAATATGCATATATGTGCATTTGCTTACATAAATGTTATTTTTTTTTCATATATATTTTAAAAGATGCTTAGATTACATAAATGTTACACAAAAATTGAAGGGATTCCCATGATCTCCACCTCCCATACCTCCCATAACATCTCACATAAGCATCTTTCATTAGTGTGGCACATCACCTGCAAGATTATCCAATCTTCACAATGACTCTTTGAGTTTGGAATTACTACCCCCATTTACACATAAGTAAATAAAAGCTTAGATAACTAACATTACTTATTCAAAGTCCCAGAGCTAGGAGGTAGCACATCTGAGAACTAAAGCCAGGTATGCCTATCTCCAAACTCCCCTCTAGGCCATGCTGTGGAGTTTTCCTTTGTGGAGATATTTGGGACAAGGAGAGAGTTGAGTCTGGGCTTCAGGCCTGGCCCACCCCCTGCTCAAAAGCAGGAGCATGAGCCCACTTCTTAAGAGCCCTCTTACAATTCTTCTCCCATCATTATGTCAGGTCCCAAAGACAGGGGGCTGCTGATACTGCCACTCTCCAGAAATTTGGCTACAACCTCTGTCCGTCAAGTTTAACAGCCCTTTGCAAGTGCTCACCTGTCCTTGGAAATTGCTGCAGCATCCATTTCCCAGATGAAGTGGTTGCAGCCCTGAGAAAATAGAGACTTGACCAGAAAAGGGCAGCCCCTTTTAGTAGAGATGTGATCCTCTGTCCTTTTGAGCTCTCTGACCTAGTAGGGGCAGAACCAAATATCAAACCAAGTTCAATGTAGAGCACACTGATGTGGGTGAAGGATCTTGTGCATGCTGGAACAATTTCCCATCAAGTTCTGGTCTTCTGGCTTCCAGTCCATTCTACACCTTGGTGACCTGATTAATTCTCCCAAAGCACAGCTCCAACAAGGGCCCTCTCCACCTCAAGAAACTCCTTAGCTTGGTATTTGA
Source organism: Tolypeutes matacus (assembly GCA_026826555.1). Classification (NCBI taxonomy): domain Eukaryota; kingdom Metazoa; phylum Chordata; class Mammalia; order Cingulata; family Chlamyphoridae; genus Tolypeutes; species Tolypeutes matacus. The sequence continues at coordinate 10,924,400 of JAKSZT010021619.1, forward strand.
AGGCCTCCACAACATATCTGTATTTCCAACTCCTACCAATCTTGTACAGATCCCTACCCTTCTCACTGCTCTCTGTACCTGCCTCACTTTTTCCCTGTATACCAAACTGTGGCCGCTATGCCCTGTTTCTAATTATCCCTCTTCTAGTAATAACTCCCCCTGCCCCTTTCTTTGGCCAACTCTTCTCTCATTCACAAGAACCCTGTATTCTCCAACAGGATTGACCCCATTTCAATCTTCTCTGGGACTTTTCTGCTAGAGGTAGCAAGGAAGGCTGTCTCTCTTTCCTCTGATCTCTCATAGATTTTTTTTGTTTTTGTTTTGTTTTTTTTTCTCATAGCTTTTACCTGGACCTCTCAGGGTTTCTAGCACTTTCTACCTTGTAATATGATTATTCTTATATACTCTGTGAGACTGTTTCAACACCTGCTTTCTCCAAGTGCTCATTATTTTTTTTCCTAACTCAAAACTTTCGGTGTTTATTTACATATTTCATATCTCAAAAAGTTTTTTTAAAAATGAAGTTTCAGCAGAAAGTCAGCAAATGCTCATGCACCTGCCTGTATCTAGCACTTAGGGGGAAAGGATGATGGGAGTCTTGATGGCAGAACTTCAAATGTTCCAATCACTTTCCAAGGAAGTGCCACATTTGCTCTTTACTCAGCGAAGATGATACCGATTCAACTAACGATCTTGCTTCCTTTTCAGTGCAACAGAAAGGACTATCCCATACCTGCATGTCTGTACTACTTATAGCCCCTCCAACACATCTCTTCATAACCAATACTTTCTAACATTCATGCATATATTCAAGAGCAAAAGCCTTGTTTTTGAATTCTCCATTAAAAGCAGAAAACTGGTTTTCTGGTTTTCCATCTGGCACCTTAAAAATTCTAAACCAATTAAGAGTAGCTTCCAAGTAACCAGGTTTGAACTTCCTGACATCACCAATATCATTAAACTTTGAGGCTTTAGGATCATTCATATTGATAGCAATTAATTTCTAATCTGTTTCACCCTCATTGATAAGAGCCAAAATTCCAAGGACCTTCACGTGAATAACCTCTCCATGAAAAACAAACAAAAAAAACCTTTGAGGGAAGCGGCTGTGGCTCAATCAGTAGGGCTCCCGTTTACCATATGGGAGGCCCCGGGTTCGGTTCCCGGGGCCTCCTGGTGAAGGCAAGCCCTTCCGCACGGCGTGGTTAGCTGACCCAGCGAGCACAAGCAGCAAGGGGGGGATAAATAATAAAAGAGTTAAAAAAACAAAAAACAAAACAAAAAAAAACCTTTGAGCCTATTTCACAGACATCAGTAGGATCATTATCCCACAGCAATCTGTGCTCTTATCTTTTGGATGGGGATCTTCCCAAGTCTGAGGGGGGCACCATAATTCTATATTATAACCCTTATGAGAGAAGACACTTGCCATGTAGCATAGCTTGCCATCCTTTACATCTTGTTTAATGGGATTCAATGGCTCCTTGGTGGCAATCTCCAGCTTAGCATTTGTCCAGCGAGATACTTCAACAACCATATTAAACACATTCTCACACTCAACATTCCGTACTCTCTTTGTAGGAACACCATTTTCCTTTACAGAGTCCACCTTCAGAGGAATATCATAAGAGGGGGAAACATGCTCATTCTAACCAGCATTTATTGACTACCCCTTCCATGCAGACATTTTGTTCCATTCCAGGGACATGCAGTTGGATAAGACATAGTCCCTTGTTGAATGGATGGATGGATGAAGATGCCCCTCTGGGCCTCACTCAGCTTATCACTGGGGATTTGAGCAGAAGAAAATAATGGAAATAAAATCCAAAGTTTTTTTTTTTTTATTGGGAGGTCCCGGGTATTGAACCCAGGTCCCTCCATATGGGAGACAGACACCCAACCATCTGACCCATATCCACCCCAAAATCCAAAGTTTTTAGCCTGGCATTCAAGACCTTTCATAATGTGGTTCTAATTTTGTCTATTTCTCCACACTCTCATCTCCATTTAATTGAACTGTCTGTTGTCCTAGAATACCTTGAGATGTCCCCTCTTACACGTTTGCCAGGCTGTAGTCTTCTCCCAAGGTCTATTTCTTCCTGTTTTCTTCTTCCATTCGTACCTTCTCCCATTGCTATATTTCACCCTCTTTTTCTTTCTCTTCTATCTCCTCTCCCTTCTACACTCCCTCTTTTCTTTCTTCCTCATCCGCCACCTCTCCCTTCTCTATTCCTTCCTCTTAGCCCTCCCTGAGCTCTCTTTTCAACACTTTCCTCCATCCTATCCTAACCTCTTAATTTTCCTCTTTCTCTCCTTTTTTCCTGGCCCCCTTCTTTCTCTGCCAGAGAGACCTGCCAGTGCCCTCCATGGATGTGCACCGTCCCCTCCCACTGGGGACAGAAGATAGGCTCCAAATCAAACAGTTTCTAGATCTCATCACAGGAGGCCCTTAAGTGGGGGGAAGTGGGGGTGGAAAGGGAGAGGGGGGAGAATGGAAGGGGGTGGAGATCCTGAAGGCAGAGAAGAGGCTGCCTAGCGACTGCTGGTGAATCAACGGAAAGCATGTCAGTTATCTACCTCCAACCCACCCCCAGCTCCTTCCCTTTTCCTCCTTATAATCGTAGACTATGAAAGATCAGAGCTGCAAAAATCCTTGAAATTCATCTACTCCGCCTCCACAATTTTTCAGCTGGGAAACTGAGGCACAGCTAGGGAAATTGAGGCACAGAAATGAGAAGCAACTAGCTAATGTGACCGAGCAAATAAGTGGCTCAGCAGGAACTGAAATCCCAGGCTTCCTGCCCGACCCCCCAGACCACCTGCCTTCCTTCCTTCCTTCACTAGTCTTCCCTCTATCCTGACTCCTTACCCACACGTTTTGGGATTATATCTAAGGATTCCCAATCACCCTTGATGAATGTCAGGGCCAGGGAAATAGTGGACAACAGGGACAAACAACATCAGAAGGTCAGGTCTTAAAGCCCAGGAGCTTATCTGGGGTGGTGGTGAAAGTGTCAATCTGGCTTAAAAAACCTTAGTAGGGGACTCATTTCTTCTTTGGGGAATCCCATTACAAGCAGCCTTCGTTGGGTTGAGGGATGCTCTGTTTCAGCAGGCCATCCTGGCAGGACCCTTCCTCACCCTCCATGCCTAGCTGGCTGCCTGGAGGCTCCATCCCATGCCACCAGCCACAGGCCAGTGGACCTAAAGCAGAGGCCACCCAGGAACAGGATGGTCCACAGCTGCCAGTGGAGGTGGCTGAGGCCGGGGAAGGGAAAGGTTTCCAGCGGCTCCACTTTCAGTCTTGCCACTCTGCTCTACAAAGGGCCACTGTCTGAGCACAGAGAGACCCTGGAGGGAGGCCTCCCAAGGTACTCAGCAACAAGGCTGGGTTTCATCATGCTGGGCCTCTGGGCCAAGTAAACAGCAGGACAGGAACAGACCCAGCAGTTTCTGTAGACAGGCTCCTGGCTCCAGGCAGGCTCAGTACATCCTCACCCAGGGCTTCCCCCAGACAATGAGATGAGCCAGGGTCATTTGCCCAACTTTATAGATGCAGAAATTAAGGTTCAAGGATGGGGAACTGGCTCTATCCTAATCCATGCCCTACCACTCAAGGAGTAAAGAACCATCCTACTCCCCCCCTTAAGGGGCAGAAGTTCTACAAATTTTAAAATGAGGACTTCAGAGGAAGGGGTAATAGCGTGTAGCAGGAGGAGACAAAGAATGACTTCCTGGAGGAAGTATGATTTAGGCTTAGCCTCGATGTTTAGGTAGAATATCCACAAATGGACAGGAAGGAGAATGGCAAGCCAGGCGGAAGGCAGAGCACAAACAAGTTATGGCATCTGGAAAGCAGGAGCGTTTGGGGCCAATGAAGAAAACTGTCTGGCTGAAGTAGAGAATCCACAGAAGAGAGGGTGAGAAATAAGGCTGGAAAAATTTGGTTGGGAGTTAAACCACAACTTGTCTTAACAGCCAGGCTGAGAAGTCATCCCAGTTTCTGAGCAGGGCAGTGAAGGAATGAAAGCAGAATTTTAGAAAGCTTAGTTTTATGATGTCGTGAAAGAGGGTCTAGATTGAGCCCCAGTTCTCTGGCTAACCTTGGACTGGTCATGGCCTCTCTCTGGAGCTCAGTTTCTTCATCTTTTAAGTAAAAGGGTTATACCAGAGGATCCTGAAAACCTTTTCCATCTCTAAAAGATAAGGATTCTCTGATGGGACAACATGAATCATATAAAATGAAGGGAGACATACATATTTTTTAAAATGAAGGGGGAGATGAGAGGATAGGGCAGTCTGGATGCTGTGGCCACATCCCAGATAACTCAGGGCTGCATTTCTGCAGTGAATCATTTGCCCTAAACTGCAGAATTGTCATCACCACCACCATCATTACCAGCCACTGTGCTAAGTACCCCTCCCTTTTTAAAACTTCATTTTCATGGTTAGAAAATGCATATACCCCTAATGCAAAAGTGAAAAGTCCTAAAAGGATATATATATATATGGTAAAAACATTTCCCTCCTCTTATCTCCAGCTACCCATTTTCCCACTGTTAGCAATTTCTTGAATATCCTTCCAGGGATAATCTATGCAGATAAGAGCATGAATGATGCTATAAATTCTTTTTCTTTCCATAAATGGGAGCATACTAGACACAACTCTCTGTACCTTGCTTTTTGAATTTGGAAATTCTGGAGATCTTTTTTTTTCCCCTGGAGATCTTTTCATATGAGTATATAAAAAGGTACCTCATTCTTTGTCTGACAGGACCATGATTTATCAAACCAGCCCCTATTGATAGATATTTGGGGTGTTTCTTTTCTATTATTAACAATGTATCAATGACTATCCCATCAATATATCATTCAGTGTATGCAGAAATATGTTCACAGGATACACTCCTGCAATTGAAATTTTGTACTAAGCTCTTTATATGAATTAGTACTCACAAAAATATTTTAAGATAATCATAATTATACCTATTATGAAAATGGAGAAATCAAGGCATGAAAAGATGCAATGACTTGTTCAAAGTCTCACAGCTCTTATATAGAAGAGATGAGATTCTAAAATGGATAGTCTGACACTAGAGCCAACAATCAATCATTATATTAGTGGATTCAAATTTTAGTTCCCATCAACATCACTTAGAGGGCTTGTTAAAACATGGATTACTAGGAGAAAATCTAGATGACCTTGTGTTTCACTATTTTAGTTCAATAGCAAAAGCACAATGCATGAAAGAAAAAAATTGATAAGTTGGACTTCATTAAGATTTAAAAAACTTCAGCTCTGTGAAACACACTGTAAAGAGAATGAAAAGACAACCACAGACTGGGATAAAATATTTGCAAACTGCATATTGGAGAAGGGACTTGTATCCAATATATACAAAGAAATTAATCAATTATAACAAATAATTGTTAATTATAAGAGAAACTGTGTGTGTATGTGTGTGTGTGTGCGTGCTGGGGCTAAGTGAGAACTCTGTACTTTCTGAGCAATTTTTCTGTAAATCAAAAACTGCTCTAAAAATAAAGTCTATGAACAAGAGCATAGATTCCTGTGCCCTATCCCAAGAGTTTCTGATTGAGTTCATCTAGGGTAAGGCCTGAGAATTTGCATTTCTAACAAGTTCCCAGGTGAGCCTGATGCTTCAGAACCTTTGCACTACACTAGCTCGCCCACCTTACGCTGTTCAGGTAGCACAGAAAGAAAGCAGTTGGTTCTCAGCACCTCGCAGGACCAGATTTCATGTGGACAGCAAAGGATTCCTGGAGCCCATGAGTCTAAGCTCCATGAGGGCAGAGTGCATGCTAGGACAGGGCCCTGTACATAGTAGTCAATAAATACTTGTTGAACGATTGAATGAGATACAAGTGCTCCATGCAAGCTTTGCTGCCTGTTTTCCCAGACCTCTGGGAGCCCCCGCCCTAGGGAAACCCCACTGCCCACTTTGGCTGAGGTTCAGCCTCAAGCTGCGAGAGCTTTGGGGAGCTGAGCTGTTCACTTCCTCCCTTTCCTTCCTTGGTTTGTAATGAAATCAATAAGGCAGCCAAGCCCCTGTTACTAGTGGAGAGGCAGCATCTTAGAATGTAAGAGTTCCGTCATGATAAGCTAGTCCGATGCTCTCATTTTATCCTAATTAATATCAATAGCTATAATCCCTATCATAATCCCTACAATTTACATGCTTGCTTCCCCTACTATCACCAGTGTTTCCGTCCCCCTTATCCTGGTACAGAGCCTTTCTTTCCAGAGGGGAAGTCTTTCCATGTGATTGGTGTGGCTGGTACACACATATGCAGGTGTTCACACACACAAACTATGGGAAGATTTAAATTCAGGTGATCTGAGGTCTGCAGGATGCCCCTTTGGCAGAGTAAAAGGCACTCGCAGAGATTTCCCACAAACAAAGAAATGGAAGGTTTTCAGGTCACACATTGTTGTGAGGCACCTACTCGAGAGTCCAACTCCTCAAGGTGCTGACAGTGTTACAGAATTAGATCCCTGAGCTCAGGGACCCGGAGGCCCCAGCAGCCCCGAGGTCTCTTCCAGCCACTCCTGTTGCCTGCCCTACCCACAGGCCTCTGGCCTGGGCTCCTTTCCCTGATTCAGGTGCCCCTGCTTTGGATTTCCCCCCAAGGCCGAGATGTCCAGGCCCAAGACCCTTGACAAGCAATGCCTCAGAAGCCAAAGCTGGAGAACTGGAGTGGAAGAGGGAGAGAATTTCAGGGGCAAGTCAGTCAGGTTCCATTAGTCAGCTGTACTTCAGGTACTTTAGGCAGGCACTCTAATTCAACCGACATTTATTGAATGGCTGCCATGTGCAGGACAGGGACAGAGACGCTGTTGGGCAGGCAGAGTCAGGTGGCCCAAGGTGGTCAGGGAGGGGCAGTGAGCAGACTCAGTCACTCAGAAAACCCAGTTGGTGACTTAAGTCAGACTCAGCCGGCCAAGCTGACTCAAGCGTACAGTCTGGCAGATGCAGTCAGTCAAAACATCTGGTGGCCTGACCTAACCTCTCAGCCACCCAGTCAGGTGGACTCTGCGGGGCAGATGCTGTCAGTGAGAGAGACAGGGAGGCAGGGCGGTCAGTGGGTCTCCCGACCCAGCCAGTTTCCATCAGATCAGACAGTAGATGGACTCAGTCAGGTGCAGTGAGACCCAGACATAGAACAGTGGGTCTTGGTCGGCTTTAACCTGGGAAGCAGAGGTGTGGTCAAGCAGTGAATAGTGCTCAGGCAGGAACAGGGCACCAGTGAACTGTGGTTTTCAAGAACAGATGGAGTCTGGCCAGTCAGATGCAGTAAGGCAGACTCAGTCAGACACCCGGTCAGGTCCTGACACCCTCAGCCAGGTACAGGCAGTCTGTCAGTTAACTGGGGCCAGTCAGACCAAGCAGTCTTGGTCCGTCAGGCAGACTCAGATTATGGGGCAACAACGGCGTCAGTGGATAGTTGGACACAGTCGGTCAGTCTGATGCAGCCCGTCAGGCACTGATGGAACCAGCCAGAGAGCCACAGTCGTCCCTGGCCTCCCGGAACAAGGGCAAGGGTCCTCGTTTGGGGCGGAGCCTTGGCAGGGGGCGGGGCCTTGCTCCTGGCCGGGCTCGCCCCGCCCCTCCCGTCCCGGCAGCCTCCAGGTGTTGCCATGGTAGCCGTGGGAGCCAGGCTGGGTCCGCGAACTGTCCCAGCGCTCCGGATCCTCTCGCGCAGGCCGGGCCCCCGGACCCCTCCTTCTTCACCCCGGAGGTCCCAGCGCCTGTGAGGTGGGGGCTGGGCCCTGTGGCCGACGGAGGAGCGGCCGGTGGGCTCGAAGGCGCGCTCCGCACAGCTGCAGAGTCCCCGCTGCCGGATCAACACTTTTTATCACCCCTTTGTACAGATGGGATGATTGGAAGACTGGGAATGACTCACGGAAGGCTCCACAGCAAGGCAGAGACAGAGTTCCCGTTTTCCTCACCGTGACCCTACTCCATCCCTCAAGAGACAGAGAGGGCATATCAAGAAGAGAGAACAGCCCACGCGATGATGTGTTTAGGCTACTCTGGGCTTAATAATGACAAGGGCGAGCACTCACCTTCTAGCAAGCACTGGACTGAAAGCTTTATATACATTCTTTCATTTGAGCCTCAATTTTCCTTTGAGGTTCTATAACGATTCCCTTTTTACAGATGAGGAAATCGACGTTCAAAGGGTTTTGGAGACGTGTCCATGGTCACGGGGCTGGAAGGTGAGGGAGCCAGGATGGGAACAAGCCCTAATTCCTGAAGGTGGCATGCTGGTCCTCAACAAACCCTCTGCCCCTCTCTGTGACCTCCTGAGGGCAGAGCATGAATCCCCTTCAACAGACCTTTCTGGTCTGCTTCAGGACACCGAACCCTATGTTAGGCGGGGCAGCATGGAGGTCCTGTAAGAGACACTGAAATTTAATGGAGCCTAAGAATAAGCCTAAGAATAAGGAAATGTCAGGACTAGGAGCACTGGACAAACTATGGGACAAACTATGGGTCTGTCTCACACCAGTCCCAAAAGGAGAGGCCTGGGAAACCAGAGAAGCCAAGGCCAAGAGACCATCTGAATTACTGGGTGGGCTGTTGCTGGGGGACTCCATGAGCATGGCTTGAAGCCCAAAGAGTGATTAGGATCCAGCAAGTTACGCCAGGGGTTAGACACACATCATGAGCCCCAAATTTAAATGCCTACAAGGGTAGGAAAGATCATGAAAACAAGTAGCCAGATTGGCAAACCCGCCCTTTCGAAAGGGGGGCATCTGCCTCTATGCTCTGCCAATTGTGTCCTCAGACACCCACTGTCTCTAGCACTCAGTTGAGGGATGTTGGCCAAGTTGCTTAATATCACAAGTCTTGGTTTCTCCACCTGTGTATATAATAATAAGGAAAACTTCAGTTCTATCTCAAAGGGTGAAACTTTATGGGGATCAAACGTGCTATTGTGTAGGAAATGTTTTGCGAACTGTAATATACTCTGTGAGATGGAGGGGGAAGACTCAACATTTGTTGTGTATCTGCTACACAGTCTGCAGGAGTTCTAACAGCATCCCTCTGAGGCAGGCCTTAGCATCCCTCTAGTACAGATGAGGAAAATGCTCTTCGAGGGACATGAGGATTTATCCAAGGTCACAAGTGTGTGAGAGATGGAGCCAGATTTAGAATTTAAGACTGACTGACATCTAAGCCCAGTCTCTTGCCATCACTTGTTTGGAAAGTGTGACCCAGGTCCCACTGGTCACAAAGGAAGACTCTACAGAGCCAGGTAGTAATAGACCGAATAATGACCACCCAAAGATATTGGGTCCTACTGCCTGGAACCTGTAAATGTTACCTTATTTGGAAATAAGGATTTGGAAATCAAGATTTTTGAGATGGGGATATCATCCTGTATTATGCAGGTGAGCCTTAAATGCCATCACAAGTGTCATAAGAAAGAGGCAGAGGGAAATTAGACAAACAGAGGAGGAGGCAATGTGACTATGGAGGCAGAGATTGGAGGGATGTGGCCACAAACCAAGGAATGCCAGCAGCCACCAGCAGTGGGAAGAGGCAAGAAACGGATTCTCCCCTAGAGCACCCAGAGGGAGTACAGCTCCGCCAGCACTTTGGTTTTGATCCACTGATGTTGAACTTCTGGTTTTCAGAACAGTAAAGAGTCTAAATTACTGTTGTATTAAGCCACCGAGGTTGTGGTAATTTATTATGGTGGCTACAGGAAACTAATATACAGGCCTATATGACTTCACATTCATGATCCAAACTACTAGTATACATCCGCCCCTCTCTCTTTTTGAAAAGCTTATTATTTTAGAATACTTTTAGATTTACAGAAAAGCTGCAAAGAAATTACGTAGAATTCCCGGGTATCCCTCACTCAGTTTCCCGTTGTTAGTATCTTACCTTACTACGATCATTATCATCATCATCATTATTATTATTTATTTATTTATTAACTGAACTCCACACTTTATTCATATTTCACTTGATCTTCCACTGACGTCCCTTCTCTGTTCACCCAACCAGGGTATCATATTACATTTCGCATCTCCTTAGTCTCCTCTGGTTGTCTGTCACTTTTTTTTTGTTTTTCATGATCTTGTCAGTTTTGAGGAGTACGTCAGGTATTTTGTAGCATGTCCCTCAATTTGGGCTTGCCTGATATTTTTCTCAAAATTAAACTGGAGTTAGGGGTTTGGGGAAAGAATACCACAGAGGTAAAATGCCCTTCTCGTCACATCATTTTGTGGGTACATGCTATCAAGTAAGTAACTTGATCACTTTGATCACTTGGCCAAGGTAGGATTTGCCCAGTTTCTCCCCTGTTCCCCCCTTTTCATGTTCTCCGCTTTGGAAGTAAGGCAATAAGTGCAGCCCACCCTCAAGAGGCAGCAGGGTTTAAGTGCCACATCCCAGGGGTGGGAAAACAAGCTACAAAAATTATTAGGAATTCTTCTATAAGGAAGATTTGTCTCTTTCCCCCATTTATTTGTTTATTCAGTTGTTCATTTATATCAATACGGTCTCATGAATATTTAGTTGGTACTTTGCGCTATATTTCAATACTACATTATTTTGTTGCTCAGATTGTTCCAGCTCTGGCCCTTGGGAGCTCCTTCAGGTTGGCTTCTGTGTTCCTTTGACACCAATTATTTTGCAAAGTGTGGCTTGAGTTCCACTGGTTGCACTGAGATGATTTCAGGAGGAGCCAGATGAACATTTTTGAATTGTAATATTTATTTTAATATATGTCAGGATAACATATAACTGGCACATCAAAATGGGGGTTTCACAAGTACTACTGAAGACAAGACTAATGTAGCTAGAGCTGTGCTGAGTCAATTCACAGAAAGTATTAAGTAAAGAATGGTACCTGTGGTACATAGATTTGGAGGAAGTTGTTAAGGTCATTTGGGAATGATCCAAATTTGGGAAACTTTCTGCTAGGGCAGAACCAAGTCCCAAATTCAAGGGATGATGATAACAATGAGGCTCACGAGCAAAGTCTTTGGGACACACACATGCACACAGTTTGCAGGGCCCTGCTGCCAACAAGACCTGCTGCCAACGAGACCTGCCTCAGTGCAGATGTGTGCTGATGTTGGCGGGTAACAGATGGATGCTGTACTGTATTTTGCACTGTATTGTTTCCAGAGCAAGCCGTGTGGGTGGCTTGCAGCTCAGCATCATTCCCACCAATGAGCTTGGAGAATTTGGCCTAACAACCACTGTTCTGTGTCACAAGCCTGTCATGTGATGTTTCCCAAGAAGAAATGCTACGGAGCATCATTATTTTTACTTGTTTTCACGGTCTTATCCTTGATCTGAGATGGGCAGAAGGGATGTAGCAGATTCAGTGGTCAGACTGGCAACAGAGTCTTGTCTGGCGTCTCTGGGCCCATTCCCCTAGCCCAGCTCAGAAGTGAATTGGAGCATTTAGCCTGCTCTACTTTGCCCAATCCCGAGGCTTGACCCAGGCTCTGAATTTGATTGAGCAGTGACACCCCAGAATCTCTGGCCTGAGATTGAAGTCCTTCAAGAAAGGAATCCTTTACTTTCCCTGCTTCTAATCTGAGCTATGGTGGCTGCAGGCTGGTGTGTCCCCTCTAGTGCCCTTCTCTGGGAGCTCTGGAGTCACATGACCCAAGTTATACTCCTGGTTCAACTGAGAACTAGACAAGGTACATAGGCTCACTGAGCCTCGGTTTCCTCATTTGTAAAAGGTAGACAGTAGTAGTACCTACTTTACAGGATTGCTGTGCAAATTAAATGAGATAATATATGTAAAGTGCTTAGCACATATCTGGCTCATAGCAAGTGCTTGATAAATTCATCTTTTCTAACAATTATTCATGCTTACAGTGTAGCAAGCACTATGCTGGGTGCTGGGGACAGAGAGATAAACAAGAAGGAGGGAAATTACTAGTAAATTAATGAACAAAGTGAAGCATATAAAGTCAAGCCCTTAGTGCCTTGAACATAGGAAGTACTCAAGAATACACATTATTATTAAGAAAATAATGACATATGATGAATGAATGATGGAAATAAGTAGAGTGATTGATGATAACTGGGAGAGGGCTCTTTGTGATAGGGAGGTCAGGAAAGACCTCTAAAGAAAAAATATTGGAGCAAAGACCTAGAGAATGAGAAGAAATATAACTTTGCCTAGAGCCGGAGAAGAACATTCCAGAGAGAAGGAACAGCATGGGCAAAGGCCCTGAAGTGAAGAGCTTAGAGAATGGATGAAATAGCAAGGAAAGCAGTGTGGCTGGAATGTAGTGACAGAAGGGAGAGTGTTTGAGATAAGGTTAGAGAGCGAGGCAGAGGGCAGATCATGGAGGGCAGTAGGCCATGGAAAGGAGTTTGGATTTTGTTCTAAGTATGATGAAAAGCCACTGACAGTTTATATGGGAGAGTAAAATGATCTGATTTCTGAGTAAAAGTTAACCATGGCTTCTGTGGTAGAAATAAAAGAAACAGATCAACAATTAAGAGATGAGAGATGGTACTGGTTTGGATTGGGATCTAGATCAATGCTGTCCAATAGGACTTTCTGTGATGCTGGAAATATGGTAGTCACTAGCCATCTGTGGCTCTTGAGCACTTGGAATGTGGCAGGTGCAAGAGAGGAATTGAATTTGAAATTTTGTGTAATTTCAATTAATTAAAATTTAAATAGTCTCATGTGGCTCATAACTCCTGTACTGGACAGCACAGAGAAGTGGTTGTATTTGAAACATATTTAGGAGGCAGGTAGGATTTGTTGATGGTTGAGGTGTAAGGAGTGAGAGAAAGACAGTAATCAAGGAAGAAGCCTAGATTTTTACTTGTGAATTGGGTGAATGTTAGCACCTTTTTCTGATTTGGGGAGGAACAGACTTTGGGGAATTATCACGAGCTCTGTTTTGCACGACAGGAGTTTAAGATACTGTTGGAACATCCCACTAGAGGCATAACTAGAAAGCAGGATGTATACAGGCTTGTCAGCAACATCTCTAGGTTCCAGGGATACTAGCCTGTTTGGCTGCTTAGGAGGTGGGGAGCTCAGAAAGGGGACCAGAATTTCCACACTGCATCTCCCCATTATCTTGGTGCATGTGCCACTTGCCCACCAATCCACCCAGCCATGCAGTTTAAAACCCATGTGTTATCATCACTCCCCCTTCTTCCAGGCACTAAGATTTTTTTCCATTCAGGTGTTAAGATGCTTCCTTTGAAAAGCCAGAAACCTTCACCTCTGCTCCTGTAGCTTGCTGCCCTGGCTCTGGCCCTTGTCATCTCAGTGTAGACTAATGCCCATCCTGTCTGTCTACCTTCCAGCAGAGGGGTCTTTCTGGTTGTAGGAGTTCCTTCCTGGGAATTCTGTCTGGATCTTCATCAGGAGTCTTAAGCCTGGAATGTTTAACCTTTCTTTCCATGTCTAGGATTGTATCCAAAGGAAATAATCAGAAGCCTCCACAAAGCATGACAATTCACAAGAATGTTCATCGCAGCACTAATTACACAAGCTAGACATATAATTTTCAACCTCTCTTACTTGACTTCTCAGTCGTGTTTGACCCTATTGACAACTCTCCCTTGAAACACTGTCTTCCTTTACCTCCAGGATACCACACTCTTTTGGTGGTTCCACCACTCTTCTGCCTCCTTTGCTGGTTCCTTCTCCTCTCCGACCTCATCATTACAGGGCCTCAGGGCTCAGGCCTCAGGGCTCTCCTCTTCCCATGTACTCCCTTGGTTATCTCATGCAGCCTCACGGTTTTAAAGACATTTAGGTGCTAATAACTCCCAAATACATATTTCCAGCTCTGTCTCTCCTCTGAATGCCTGTCTCATAAATTCAGCTTTCAACTTCACATCTCAAACAGGCACCTCCAACTTACCATGTCCCAAAGTGAATTCCTGATATCCCCCCCCAAAATCTCATCTCTCCTATCTCAGTTAATGGGGACTCCCTCCTTCACTGCCTTAGGCCAAAAGCCTCGGAGTCATCCTTGATTCCTCTCTTTCACACCTCACATCTGGTCTGTCAGCAAGTCCTATAGGCTCCATCTTATATTCTGAATTCAACCACTTTTTGCTGCCTTTGCTGCCATCACCCTGGTACAAGCTGCTAGTACATCTCACCTGGATGACTGCACTAGCCTACCAACAGGTCTTCCTGCTCCTTGCCCCACTTCAGCTCTTCTTCACACTTCTTCAAAGTCCTCCAATTTCACTCAAACCTTCCCAATTCCTTTCTCTGCCCTTCACACTACATGCCCTGGTCTGACCCCTACACTATTTCCCTGCTCATTCTGCTCTGAACTCTTTGCTGTTCCTGGTACAAGTCAGGCTCCCATGCTTCAGCTTCAGGGACTGTATCCCGGCTGTTCCCCGCTGCCGGGAAGGTCCTTCCACCAGACATCCCCAAGAGGGCTCATTCCTTGGCCTCCTTCAGGCCACTGTTCAAAAGTCATCTGGCCACTCTCCGAAATTTCACACCCACACTTCATCTTCCCTTGCCCTTTGTAGTTCTCCTCAGCACTTTCGCTATCTGCCCTTTTGTGCGCTTTTGAGGTTCCTGTTCTCTTTTCCATACTGAATATAAATTTCAGAAGGGCAGAAATTTTCGTGTATTTTTTTTCACTGTTGTATCCTAGGTGCTTAGAACACTTCGTGCACATAGTTGGCCCTCAAAAAAATAGTCGGTAACTGAGTGAATGAAAGCTTGGAAATAGCCTCCTTGGCCTACAGGAGAAATACGCGTAGGGGGATTCTTTGGCCGGGTCGCGAAAGGAAAGTGAGGAGGGTGTCCCGGGCCCACCTGACATCCGCGATGCTTTTTCCCCAGCCCGGGCCGGAACGTTGTAGTCCCGGAACCTTGTCTCGCGGGTCCAGGAGGAGAGTGTACTTCCGGCTCCTCTCCGCGCTCGCCCGCGGAGAGAACTGCCAAGTCAGTTCCGGCAAAGAGCGCAGTGAAGAGCGGAGGGCGGCTGCTTTCCCCGGGCCCTCCGGGCCCTCCGGCCTCGGGCCGGCGGGTGAGCTGGAGGGCCCGGGGGTGGTCTGTGGTCCCTGCCCTGCGGAGACCCAGAGCCCTCGCCGCGATTGCTCGCTGGCCCCGAGCAGGCCCTGAGGCAGCGGCGGAACCCTGCCCTCCCCTCCCCCCACGATGTCCTGAAGGCGGCGGCGGCCTCTGCCTGCCTGGACCCCGCCCGCCGCCAGTTTCTTTGCCCGAGCTTGTCCGGCGGCGGCTAAGGCCCCTCCAGGCCACGGACGACGTGGCCCCTTTGGGCGGCAGGCGCGGCGGGGAGAGAAGAATGGCGGCCACGAAGGCCGCAGAGGGCCGTTTGGCGCCTCGAGGGCCCAGAAGGCGGGTCTGCGTGGACTCAAGTTGGCCACCTCGAGGGCCGTGGAGCCGTGCAGACCCGGGACCTGGGCTGGTCGCTCCGTCCCGATTGGACGAGATGGCACTTCGCCCCGGCAACGACGGACAAAGGCCTTAACGGGCCTGGAAGGTGAGCGGAACCCTGGACGACGACGGGTGGAACGGTTAGCGGGCCATCGGGCGGCTAGTCCTCGTTCTACCCGACCCTCCTTGATATTGGAAGAGAGAAATAGAATAACGTGCAACATTTGGCCAATAAGAAGTGCCCACCACCCTTTGGGAAGATTTACTGGCCGTTTATAGAAGGCCTGTGTATATAATATGAAAAAGCTGCTCTCAACTTTCCCCCCAACCTTTTAAAAGAAAACTTTTGCTACATCTAGGCTTTCTAGATGTAAAGAGGTTGCCGACGTATGATAAAGTAGAGTTAGAAAATCACATGTCTTGTAACGACCATTTATTTAAAAAAAAAAAAAAAAACAACATAGAAAAATGTCTTCTGGAAATGACTTTGAGATGGAATTTAGACTGCCTCTGGAAGCGACACTGGGAGTGATACACATCCACACTTGCTCTGTGGGTTAGAGGATGTCAAGCAGAGAAGGCTGAGAAAGAGGAAGAGAAGAGAAAGTTATATGCCAGACTGGTCATATTTAGAAGATATTTTCATATTGTAACCATTGTTTTATATGTCATTTTATTCCTCACTACTTTATGTATAGTTGACAGTACTAAGTACTTTTCAAAAATATCTCTTCCTAGATGTTCTGAAGTGCCTAAGTTAAAAGTAGAGGTAGTGAAAGAACACATTTTGTAAATATCTTTTTGTTAAAATTCATACAAAATATTGTGGGGTTTTTTGGAATAGCCAAACAACCTCTCTGAATAGTTCACATTTTGTGCACTGGTTTGGGGGAGGAGGGATAAGGAAGTGCAAAGGGCTCTGTGCTAGTGTGTTTACAATGAGGCAGGATTAACCATTGTCCCTATGTTCGTGCATTTGATTTTTTACTTTGCTGTGTATATAGTGTATATAATGGACAATCGTCCTAATTTACAACATCTAGTCTTCCAGATGTTAGAGGTTGCCAGTGTATGACAAAAATAGTAAGTTAGTGCATTTTATGTTGAAATTCCGAGGAAAGATTGTCTTCTGAAAACTTGAGCATAATAGCCCACAGGGAGGGCTAAAAGGGAAGGGTTTTAGACCAGAATGTTCATATTTAGAAGACACTTTAGATTATAACTTGTTAAATGTGTGCAGTTTAGTCAAGACTGCTCTGTATATAGTGGACAAAATAAGTCCTTATTTGAAACATCTAGTCTCTCTAGATGTTTAGAAGTGCCCAACGTATGTTAAAAGTAGTAGAGTAAAATATTACTTTGTAAATATTGTTTTGCTCAATTTCATAGGAAATACTGTCTTTTGGAAATGTGATTGTTAAACCATCTCTGAGCAGCATACTACTGTCTATATACTCGTTCATTGGTTTGGAGGAGGTGGGAGGGAAGCAATTGCAAAAGGTAATATGCTAGTGTGTCCATACTTAGACAATTTCAGAAAAAACTTTTTCTGTACTGTGCATTTTGTTTGGTTTATATATAGTATATATAGTGGACAAATGAGTCCTAATTTTGTAACATCTAGATGTTAAAGAGGTTGACAGTATATGACAAAGAGTTAGTAAAATTAGCATGTTTGTATACTTTGTGCTGAAATTCTTTGGAAAGCTTGTCTTCTGTAAATGACTTTTGGTATGAATTTGTTCAGCCACCTCTAAGCATTACACTTGCCTGTACTTGTCCACTGAACTGGTGGTGGAGAAAAGGAAATGAGGAGGGAATGGTTCCAGGCCAAGATGGTCATGTTTAGGAGATACCTCAGATTATACCTTGTTATGTAAATTTTATTTAATACTATGTATGTAGTGGAAAAGTTCGTTTTTATTTGAGATATCTAGTCTTTCTAATATTTTAGAAGTGCTTGATGTGCTTAAAAAGAGATAGAAGAACACTGTAAATAGCTTTTAAAAATTGGTGGGAAATATTGTCTTTGGAAATGGAACTGTACTCTTGTTCATTGGTTTGAGGGAGGTGGGAGGGATGAAGGTACAAAAGGTGTTTGCTAGTGTGTACTAGGAAATTTCTGATCATCCATCGCCCTGTATGTTATGTGATTTCATTTAACTTTGCTCTACTGTATATATTGTGTATATACTAGACAAACGAGTCCTAATTTTATAATATCTAGTCTCTAGATATTAAAGAGGTTGCCAATGTATGACAGAAGTAGAGTTAGTAAACTAACACATTTTGTACACTTTGTGTTAAAATTCATAGAAAGGCTGTCTTCTGAAAATGACTTTTGGAAATGAAATTGTAAAACCTCATCTAAGTGACACATGTGCCTGTAACATCCACTGGGTTTGTAATGGAGAGAAGGGACTGGAAGAAATGAAGGGCTGTAGACCAGAATGTTTCTATTTAGAAGACACTCTGAAATATAACCATTGTTACATGTGTATGGTTTATTCAACACTACTGTGTATATAGTGGATACGCTTAAGTCCTTATTTGAAACATCTAGTCTTTCTAGATGTTTAGAAGTGCACAAAGTATGTTAAAAGTAGAGGTAGTGAAATAACACATTGTAGATACCGTTTTGTTAATATTCATATGAAAGATCTTTTGGAAATGGAATGGTCAAACCACCTCCAGAGCAGTACATATTATGTACTGTTTCAGGGAGGAGGGAGAAGGAAGTGCCAAGGGCTCTAAGCCAGTAAGTCTGTAGTTAGACAAGATAAACCATCCTATATGTTCTGTGCATTTTGTTTTACTTTGCTGTGTATATAGTGTATATAATGGACAAATGAGTCCTAATTTTATATCATCTAGTCTTTCTAGATGTTAAAGAGGTTGCCAGTGTATGACAAGTAGAGTTAGTAAACTAATACATTTTGTACATTTTGTATTAAAATTCATAGGGAAGACTTTGTTGAAAACGACAGAATTTTATTTGTGGAAGCAAATTTGTTGAAAAAGAAAATCCCCTCTAAGCATTGCAGATGCAACCACTGAGTTGACAGAGGTCAGAAGGGGAAGGATTCTAGGCTGGAATGTTCCTGTTTAGAAGACACTTTTGGATTATATCCTTTGTTAACGTGTTGTTTATTCAGTGCTACTGTGTGTATTGTGGGCAAACTTAAGTCCTTAATTTGAAGCATCTAGTCTTTCTAGATGTTTAGAAATATACAACATTTTAAGTAGAGAGTGTAAAATAAAACTTTAAATATGTTTTCTTTTAATATAGGAATGGCTGTCTTAGGGGAATGGGGTTGTTAAACCAGCTGTCTGGGAGCAGTGTGCTGACGGTGGGCGGGGGGCAGGGAAGGAGGTGCACAGGGAGAGGTTCTTTGCCGGTGAGTTGTGAGACAAGTTCAGATTGTTCTCTGTAGGCATTTTAGTTATTGCTGTGTATTAAAGGACAAGTCCTAATGTCCAAAGTATGTCAAAAATAGAGGTAGTAAAATAATCCCTATATAAAGGTTCTTGTGTTAGTTTTAGGATGGACTGTCTTCTGGGAGTGACCTCTGTCAATCTACCTCTTGGAGCTGGACAGATTCCTGTACTTAGTCATTGAAATGGTGGACGAGGAAGAAGAGGAAGGGCAAAGGGAAGGGCTCCTTGGTAGTAGCTCCATGTTGAGAAGACAGTTGTAGGTTATAACCATAGTTCTATATGTGCATTTTTTGGTAAAATACCTGTGTTGATTGTGGATAGAGTTCATACTTTACTTACATCTAAGCTTTTTAGATATCTTGAGGTGACAATGTATGATAAAAAGTAGAGCTAGTGAATTAATGAATTTATAAATATCTTTTTGTTAAATTAATAGAAAAGCATTTTTGACATGGAATTGTTAAACCACCTCTGAGCAGTATGCACCAAGACTTGTTCATTAAATTGGCTGCAGAGGGACAGGAGGAGGTGCAGGGGAGGGGTATATGCAGATGTGTTCATATTTCCGTTTTGATGCTAACTTTTGATGTGTGTGTGCATCTCTTGGCTATACCATAAGAAAACATTGTTAAATTATTCAATAAAAACCTACATTCTTGCCAATAATTCAATATAGATCTGATAACGAATTCTCTTAGAAGCATTATACTTATTGTACTCTGTTGCTTTATGTCTTATTTTAAATTGAGCATTATTAAAGGAGCATAATATTTGTAACTCTGCCAATATCTATAGAGGCCTGTTGCCATTTTTGTCTTAGGAAATTTTTATCCCCAAGAAATGCAGGAATATATTTTTTTCCCACGAATGAGATGTTATCATGTATTCTTGGTTATCACAATACCTCATGGTTTTGGGGCTTTGAATTGGTAAATATTCATGATGTGTGAAAAGGCATGATACATTCTATATTCTATATGTTCTTGACCAGATGAAAATGTATGCTCAGTTGTGTGTATACATGCACAGGACCTAGAAGGTGAACTAAACTGCTTGTGATTATGGGTGACTTTTGTGTTCTTTGCTTTTATTTTTCAGTTTTCTGTATTGCACAATTAAAAGTTTGAAAAAATATATAGTGCCTTATACTTTTTCACTTAGCAGAATCATTCTTCAGGGCCCAACTCAAATTCTGATTTCTACACAGAATCCTGCACATAAGAACCTGACACTCTAGAATCAAAGCATCAGAACTAAATGCCAGAAGTTACATGCTTTCCCTTGCAGCCCCTAGTTGTGCCTCTTGTATATGGAAACCATTTGTATCATAATTTTTTTTTTTTAAAGATTTTTTATTTTATTTATTCATTTATCCCCTCCTTGCTGCTTGTGCTCGCTGGGTCAGCTAACCGCGCCGTGTGGGCAGGCTTGCCTTCACCAGGAGACCCCAGGAACTGAACCCGGGGCCTCCCATATGGTAAACGGGAGCCCTACTGATTGAGCCACAGCCACTTCCCTGTATCATAATTTTTAACTGAAAGTCTACTGGCTGAGCTCTAGCTTTAATTTCTTTAACCACAAGATGCATCACAACATGTGATAGGTAGTGGGTGCTTAGGAAATGTCTGTTAAATACAAAGGGGAGGAAAGCTCAGTTTTTCAGATAGATTATTGTCTTACATCACTGCTACAGGCATTGGTTGAATAGTTAGGGCCTCCCAGGCTGGAACTTCCTATCATGGCTGAACAACCAGGGGATAACAAGGCAAATGCAGCACCCCCACCCCCAAATCAGGCCCAGAAGAACTCTAATGGATGCCAGGGGGATTCTTATAACCAACTTGGAGGTTAGGCATAGAAGCACTGCCTCAGGGTGTGGAGATGTGGTGCTTCTGGTGGTTCCCTGGATGCTGGTGGTGTAACCAGGGTGGGCAGGGAGCCAGGATGGGTACAGAGAGCAGCCCTGGCCCCTCTCTTTTCTCCTGTTGATGCCCTATGGAGAAGAGAAAGATGTTAGCTGACTGGCATGGACTCAGGAGGCACATATGCCCTGCATCCCTGGTCTAGAGGGGGAGAACCAGGTGCCCATCCAGGTCCATATACTTGGACAACTAATGCCAGGATGGAACCCACCTGTAAGCCCCAGATCCACCAGAGCTAGAGTTAAAAGCTGAACTGGGCCACCTGTGCAGATTAAGGTAGCTTCACCCATAAAGGCCCCAGCCCTGGCCACTGGTTTCATTTAAATTCTGTAAACAGCTGTTACTTGGAGAAGGTAACAACTTCTGAGGCAGGCCCTGGAAAGGTAGAGGTTCCCCCAGACTCCAGGGGGGTAAGGCTCATAAAGACCCAAGACCCAAGTCAGCTCTCAGAAAGGCAGTTCTGGACTGCTAGGGCAAAGAAGGCCCTTGGGTTCTTCAAGAGAGTGAGGTTCTTCAGTGGACAGAAGAGAAACGTGAGGTCCAGAGAGGGCCAGGTCCTGCTTGGATCACACTACATAGCTAGGAATATGTCCTGCCAAGGAAAGAGCACTGGATGAGGAGCCAGAGGCTTCAGTTCCAGTCTAAGCTCTGTCATTGGCTGGGCCACCTTGACGCCATCGGGGCCTCCATCTCATCATCTGTAAAATATGGGGATTGTTGTAGCTGTTTGATGAAGTCTACCTCCCCAGAGCAGATGCTGTGCCTTTCAAAACCACAAGTTTCATCAGCCACAGAGCCAGGGCCAGAAGCTTATAAATAACCATTCTCTACTAAAAGACCCAGGATCCTAAGAAAAATGGCTAATTTCAGGAGTGGAGCAGGGAATGTACAAGATCCTGGAATATCTTGTGGCAGAAAGTGCTCAAAGAATAAGGGGACCTGTTAAAAGGACACAGAAGCCAGCTCCAAGTGGCTTCCACTGGCAAATCTGTGAAAATTTGAGTGTCAAAATATAGAATAATAACAGATTATAACACATTGACTAAAATGGGAAGCCACAAGTCCAGTGCTGATATAAATAAATTCATGAATAAATGGAAAGTTTAATGAGGAAGAGAATAGTTAGTTTCAAAGTACTTCCTCACAAGACACTCATAACAAGCAATAAGAATAATTTTCCAGTGGAGATACCACTTTAATCCACATCACAGGTAATGGGTCAAATGGAAATCTTGCACCACCTCACAGGAGGCAATGAGAACACAGCATCACGGCTGTAATTTTCTGCCAAAGATGCAGAACCTCAATCTATTCATGAGAAAACACTAGACAAGCCCAAATTGAGGGACAGTCTACAAAATAAGTGGCCTGAAATCTTCAGATGTGTCAAGATCATGAAATTCTAAGACTGAGAATTTTATCAGACAGAAACCAAAAAGGCATGACAACTAAATGCAATATACGATTGTGAACTGAATCCTTTTGCCATAAAAAACATTATGGAACAGGTGAAATTTGAATGGGGTTGGAGGATTCGATGGTCGTAATGGGTCAGTGTTAATTTCCTGGTTTTGATGGTTGGATTGTGGTTATGCAGGAGAATGTTCTTGTTTGAAGGAAATAAACACTAAATTATTTGGGTGAGATGGTGCATCAGGTTGCCACTTACCCCCAAATGGTTCAGGAAAATAAAAATCTGTATAATTCCAACTTTTCTGTAAATGGGATCATTTCAAAATTTATAAAATTATACCCCCCCAAAAGTCCATGACATTCTATTAAGTATAAAATAGAAGCTAAAAAAATGTAGAGGGCCACATTGTCCATTATGATAGCCACTAACACATGTGGCTATTTAAATTTAAATTCATTAAATTAATAATGGAGTCCTTAGTCACACTGGCAACACTGCAAATGCTCAATAGCCACGTGTGGCTCGTGGCTGCTGCACTGGCATGCAGGTATGGGACATTTCCATCATTGTAGAAAATTCTACTGGACAGTGGTGGTAAAAAATTTATTTATTCCCCCCTCCGTTGACATTCACTGTCTGCGCTCTGTCCAATTGCTGTGTGCTCTCTCTGTCTGCTCATAGTCTCTTTAGGAGGCACTGGGAACCAAACCTGGGACCTCCCGTGTGGGAGAAAGGTGCCCAATCACTTGAGCCACTTCAGCTCCCTGCTTTGTTGTGTCTCTCATTGTCTTTCCTCTTTGTGTCTCCTTGTTGTGTCATCTTGTTGCGCCAGCTCACTGTGCCTGCCTGTCGCGCCAGCTTGCTGGCTTGCTCATTTTCTCCAGGAGGCACTGGGAACCAAACTCAGGACCTCCCATGTGGTAAGTGGGAGCTCAATCGCTTGAGCCACATCCGCTTCCCCATAGTTCCATTTTAATTTTTATAAAAATAATACAGACACGGGTATGAGTATGTGAACTTTGAGAAGGACAGGCACCAAATTGTTCAGCAGGTTATCCTGGGGGATGAGATCAGATGGGCAAAGTAGTGGAACACTTTCAATTCTCATCATATATATTTAAAAATTGAGATTATGGGAAATTAAAATATTTCAAGAAATTTTCAAATATTTATCTACTTACCTACCTCTCTCTATATTTTAAAGCATATTCTAGGAATTACCAATGATGTCAGTGAAATTTTGAATGCCTTTCCCTGTGATGAGGAATTATAAAAGACCAACTTAAATTTTAGGGTTCTACCAATAAGGCTTGAACTTTCTGACAATGTCAGTTTGTAACTCTAAGGATAAGAGATCATGGAAGGCTGAAGATGGTTAAAAAGAGGAGCAAGCATGGGTTGGGAGCCAAACAGACCCAAGTTTGAATTCTTGCTAGTTGCTCCTGAATGAGCAGTTTGACAATGGACAAGTTACTCACCCTCGGAGCTTTAATCATCTCAATTTAAAAATGGGATCATACATGGACAAACCTTGAAAACGTGATGCTGGTGAAAACATGATGCTGGTGAAATAAGCACGGCACACAAGGACAACTATTGTATGAGGTCACTTATATGTACTATCTAGAAATAGCAAATATGTAAGGACAGAATGTAGATTTGCTGTTACCAGGGGGTAGGGGAGGGGGGAGGCGGGGATTTTTGCTTGGTGGTTATAGAATGTAAATAATTCTTTAAATGGATGTTACTGACTTTGCATGAGCATTATGAAGGGCCACGTACTGTTTTGTTTTTTTTCATGTATTAAGTAATTTCTTCCTTCAGTCCTTTTTCTTTAAATTGTCTAAAACCACACACCTGATATTTACCCCCAAATGTGCTCCTCCCACAGCCTTTCCTGCTCAGGAAATGGCTAATCCACCTCCCACTTGCTCAAACCAAAACCTCTGGAGTCACCCCTGACGCCTCTCCTCTCATTTCTCACATTCAGCCCATCAGCAAACCCTCTCAGTTCTACCATCAAAACATATCCAGGATCAGCTCCGTCTCAACTCCTCCACCACCTCCACTGTGATCCAAGCCCCCACAGCTCCTGCTGGGATCACTGTGGTGGTGTCCTCACTGTCCCCACCTCCACCCCTGCTCCTGCGAACCTATTAGTCCTCCGAGAACCTTCCAGAGGCTCCCATCACATGCTCATGATCTGGCCCCCTGCCCCCTGCTTCTTCTTTCAGTTTCTCTCTCCTTTCACTCCACTGCAGCCACGCTGGCCTTCTTGCTGTTACATAGCCATGCTGTGTACACTTTCCCTCTGCCTGGAACATCCTGCATGCCTCTTCCCTCACTTCCTCTACTCACCATTGCCGTATTTTTGGAGATGCCTTCTCTTGCTACCCTTTACAAATTAGTAGCCTCCAGGCCACCTCCATTCCCTTTAGTCTGATTTTTCTTGTTTACATATTTCTTGTCTATATACTTTCACCATCAATCCACAATGTAAGCTCCTTGAGGCCAGGGACTTGGTCCAGTGCTGTGACTCCAAACCTGACCAGCTCCCTCTCCCCAGTGCATATCTGCTGGTTGGAGGTAGGCTAGTTGGATTTTTCTGGATCTTAGATTCACTCCTGCCTGCTCCTGTCAGCCTCCCTATCTAAAGAAGACATGCTGGAACCAAGGCCCAGGGACCCAAGAGAGGGACAGAAGACAAGCACTGGCCTAAAGGGAAGAGGGGCAGGGATTCACCAGATTCAGTGGTGGAAAGCCTTTTATGTTCAACCCCCCAAGCTGCTAGGATCTGTTAAACCAAGAAATGTCCATTCTCAGGACCTCCAGTTTCCCCTGTGGGCAGGCTGCCTCCCTGCTGGTCTGCAGGGCTCACAGATAAAATCTACCATTTTATCCCTGGGTGCCCTCTCTCCTCCCTCCCCGGGCATCTGCTTTCTGAGAGTCAAACTCTAAATTAAGTGCTTTACATGGGTTACTTACTCTTCATGACTTTATAAACAGATACTTTTATTATCCCCATGAGGGGAAAGATTAGGAAACTGAGGCAAAGAGAAATCAATTGTTTAAAGTCATACAGCTGGTCTGGGGCAGAGTGGCCTAAATCTAGAACTCCGGCCCTTAATCACCACCCTAAGCTTTAGGATGTCAGTAAAATCATACACAAGGGCAGGAAGGGGGCTGGCTTCACTGGGAGGAGCCTTCTAGAAGAGGCACGAGCAATTCCTCTCCATCCCCACCTTACACCACCTAAGACATCTTTAACAGTAGCGTGAGTTTTTATGTCAGGAAGGACTTCCTATTTCAAGATAAAAATCTGCTCCCAGGGAAAGATACGGTCTCAGTTTCTAACCGTGAAAATCAGAGATGATCTCTGTCATTAGGGTTTTTTTTTTTTTTTTTTTTTTTTTTAAGATTTTATTTATTTATTCATTCATTCATCCCCCCCTTGCTGCCTGCGCTCGCCGGGCCAGCCAACCACGCCGTGCGGGCGGGCCTGCCCCCACCAGGAGGCCCTGGGAACCGAACCCGGGGCCTCCCATATGGTAAACGGGAGCCCCACTGATTGAGCCACAGCTGCTTCCCTGTCATTAGGGTTTAAAGGTCTTGAGTCCACCACTTTCTTCATGCGATGAGCCTTCAGGAAGGGAGTCAGGGGAACAGCCCTTTCCTGTAGCCAGCCACTCTAGATTCCAACTTTCTGGTGTCAGAAGGGAGCTGAGGCCAAGTGGGAAAAAGGAGACCCTTAATTTTAAGGTGCCCTCAAAGAAAGGGCACAGTATATTGATTAGGAGGTACACATGAAAGAAGGGAGTGAAGACAAACTTCCCAACCTTCTGAAGTGAGGTTACTCTCTTGAACTGAGCAGACTCCTCCTTTCCAATCATGAAGTACTCGATTCCTCTTTTTGCCTTGGCCATCAGGGAACTCAAAGCCAGGTTTTATAATCACCAATGCTTATACAAATCTATATTTTCTTTTTGGTCTTTTTCTTTTTTCATTTGTTTATTTGTTTCAAACATGTTGTACATCTTTATTTAAAAAAATTTTTTTAGGAAGTACCAGTCGTTGAACCTGGGACCTTGTACATGGGAGGCAGGTGCTCAACCACTGAGCTACAGCCACTCCCCCGTTCTTCTTTGTCTTAATTGTCTAATTTCTAATGAAATAACATGTTTCCCTTTCAGCCCTGGATATCAGGAAGCCTATTTGAAAGTCAATTTATCATCTAATTATAAATTTGAAAATCAATAATTTGAAAATCAATGATCACCTAATTATAAAGTCAATTAGAGTGAATACTTATGTTTTTCCATATTAGCTTCCCCTATTTTCTTTTTTCTTAGTTGGAATTTTTAGTTTATTTTATTATGTTTTATTTTGAAATGATTTCACACTTAAAATTACAAGACTGGTTCAAAGAATTCCTAAATACTTTCCACCCATATTCTCCAATTGTTATCATTTTGCTATATTTGTTTAGCCATTCCCTCTCTAAATATATACATTTTTCTAAATCATTTGAGAGTAAGTTGAAGACATCGTCTCTCTTAACCAACAAGTACTTCAGTGTGTACTTCCTAGGAACAAGGAGATTCTCTTACATAACCACAGTACAGTTATCACAGTATAACATCAACACCAGGGCACTTAAACATTAGTAAATGCTATTAGCTCATCCACAGTTTATTTATTTATTTATTTATTTTTTTAGAATACACGTTTCCTCCCTTTATTAGAGAAGTGGGTTTATAGAACAGTCAAGCATAAAATGCAGGATTCCCATGTGCCACCCCACCGCGAACGCCTTGTCACAGTTAATGATAGCACATTCTTACAATTGTCCTATTAAAGTCCATGGGTTACCTTGGGGTTCACTGCTTGTGTGGTGTAGTTCCGTGGATTTTTTTTTTTTTTTTCTCATTAGAAATGATGAAAATGCCATTGCAGTACCATTGTTTTGTGTGTGTGTGTGTGTGGTTTTTTGTTTTTTTTTTTAACTTTATTTTGTACATTTAATAATTGACAACATAAGCAATTAAAAACTAAAAAGTAAACACAGATGAATAAATATATACATTTCTCAATTAAATGTAATGGATACATGTAAATTTTTTTGTTGTTTTGTTTTTTGCTTTTTTTTTTTTTTTTTTTTGTGAATCAAACAATATATTACACAATATATTTGGTTCATAGTAATGCATTCATACAGTATTTGTCCTTTTGTGTCTGACTTGCTTCACACAACATAATGTCCTCCAGGTTCATCCATGTTGCCATATGCTTTATGACTTCATTTCTTCTTACAGCTGCATAATATTCCATCATGTGAATAGACCACAGTTTGTTTATCCATTCATCTGTTGATGGATACCTGGGTTGTTTCCAACTTTTGGCAATGGTGAATAATGTGGCTATGAACATCGGTGTGCAGATGTCTGTTCGTGTCACTGCTCTCAGTTCTTCTGGGTATATACCCAGTAGTGGTATTGCAGGGTCACATGGCAAGTCTATAT
>JAKSZT010021619.1:10957106-10995584 GCA_026826555.1 Tolypeutes matacus
GTATATACCCAGTAGTGGTATTGCAGGGTCACATGGCAAGTCTATATTCAACTTCTTTAGGAACTGCCAAACAGTCCTCCATAGTGGTTGTACCATCCTGCATTCCCACCAACAGTGAAGAAGTGTTCCTATCTCTCCACATCCTCTCCAACACTTGTAGTTCTCTGTCTTTTTCATAGTGGCCATTCTGATAGGTGTGAAATGATATCTCATTGTAGTTTTGATTTGCATTTCCCTAATCATGATTGATGTTGAGCATTTCTTCATGTGTTTTTTTTGCCATTTGTATTTCTTCTTCGGAGAAATGTCTATTCAAGTCTTTTGCCCATTTTTAAATTGGGTCATTTGTCTTTTTATTGTTGAGTTGTAACATCTCTTTATATATCCTGGATATTAAACCCTTATCAGATATGTGATTTCCAAATATTTTTTCCCATTGAGTTGGCTGCCTTTTCACCCTTCTGACAAAGTCCTGTGAGGTGCAAAAGTGTTTAATTTTGAGGAGGTCCCATTTATCTACTTTTTCTTTTGTTGCACGTGCTTTGGGTGTGAAGTCCAAGAAACCACCAACTACTACAAGGTCTTGAAGATGTTTCCCTACATTTTCTTCTAGTAGTTTTATGGTCCTGGCTTTTATATTTAGATCTTTGATCCATTTTGAGTTGATTCTTGTATAGGGGGTGTAACCGTTGGGGAATTTGATGTAATTATGATTTCCAAAAATATAATTGGATCATGCTTGTAAACTGATCTGTTAATCTGGGCATGATTAGGTTAGGATTAGGGCGTTAAGCCCCACCCCTTGGTGGGTGGGGAATTAAATATTAAAGGCAAGGCAAAGGACAGTTGAGGTAGTCTTTTACGAAGCAGTTTTGATGTTGGAAAGAAGGCCCCAGGGGAAGAGAAGCAAGCCGTTCACCTGATCGTCTGCAGCTGACCTCGTGGAGGAAACAGGAGCTATGCCCGGAGAGAAACGCAGCCCCGGGAGGAGAGGAACCCCAGAAGCCTGAACCCTGGCAAATGCCGGCAGCTGTCTTGCTCTAACACATGGCAATGAACTGTGGTGAGAGAAGAAACTTAATGCATTATGGCCTGGTATCTGTGGACTTATACCCCAAATAAATACCCTTTATAAAGACCAACCCATTTTTGGTATTTCACATTAGCACCCCTTTGGCTGACTAATACAGGGGGTGAGATAGGGGTCCTCTTTCATTCATTTGGTTATAGATATCCAGTTCTCCCAACACCATTTATTGAAGAGACTGTTTTTTCCCATCAGTGTGGACTTGGTAGGTTTGTCAAAAACCAGTTGACTGTATAGGTGAGGGTTTATTTCTGGATTCTCAATTCTATTCCACTGATCGATATGTCTATCTTTATGCCAGTACCATGCTGTTTTGACCACTGTAGCTTTGTAATATGTTTCAAGGTCAGGCAGTGAAATTCCTCCCACATTGCTCTTCTTTTTTAGAATGCTTTTGGCAATTCAGGTGCACTTACCCTTCCAGATGAATTTGGTAATTGCCTTCTCTAATTCTGTAAAGTAAGCTGTTGGGATTTTGATTGGTATTGCACTAAATCTACAAATCAGTTTGGGCAAAATTGACATCTTCACAATATTTATTCTTCCAATCCATGAACACGGAATGTCTTTCCATTTGTTTAGGTCTTTTTAAATTTCTTTTAGCATTGTTTTGTAGTTTTCTGCATATAGGTCCTGTACTTCCTTGGTTAAATTAACTCCTAGGTATTTGAGTCTTTTTGTTGCTATTGAAAATGGAATTTTCCTCCTGATTTCCTCCGCAGATTGTTCAGTACTAGTGTACAAAAACATTACTGATTTTTGCGTGTTGATCTTATATCGTGCCACTTTGCTGAACTCATTTATTAGTTCAAGTAGCTTTGTTGTGGATACTTCAGGATTTTCTAAATACAGGATCATGTCATCCGCAAACAGCGAGAGTTTTACTTCCTCTTTTCCTATTTGGACGCCTTTAATTTTTTTGTCTTGTCTAATTGCCCTAGCTAGAACTTCTAGTACAATGTTGAATAACAATGGTGATAGTGGGCATCCTTGTCTTGTTCCTGATCTTAGGGGGAAAGCTTTCAACCTTTCCCCATTGAGTATGATGTTGGCTGTGGGTTTTTCATATATGCCTTTTATCATATTGAGGGATTTTCCTTTTATTCCTATCTTTTGAAGTGTTTTTATCAAAAAAGGATGTTGGATTTTGTCGAATGCCTTTTCTGCATCTATTGAGATGATCATGTGGTTTTTTTCCTTCAATTTGTTAATGTGGTGTATTACATTGATTGATTTTCTTATGTTGAACCAGGCTTGCATACCAGGAATAAATCCCACTTGGTCGTGATGTATAAGTCTTTTGATATGCTGTTGGATTCGATTTGCAAGTATTTTGTTGAGAATTTTTGCATCTATGTTCATGAGAGAGATTGGTCTGTAATTTTCTTTTCTTGTGGAATCTTTATCTGGCTTTGGTATTAGGGTGATGTTGGCTTCATAAAATGTGTTGGGTAATTTTCCCTCCTCTTCAAGTTTCCGGAAGAGTTTAAACAGGATTGGTGTTAATTCTTTTAGAAATGCTTGGTAGAACTCACCTGTGAAGCCATCTGGTCCTGGTTTTTCTTTCCTGGGAGATTTTTGATGACAGATTCAATCTCCTTAATTGTGATTGGTTTGTTAAGTTCTTGTATTTCTTGTTGTGTCAGTGTAGGTTGGTTATGAGTTTCTAGAAATTTGTCCATTTCATCCAGGTTGTCTAGTTTGTTGGCTATAGTTTCTCATAATATCCTCTTATGATTCTTTTTATTTCTGTGAGGTCATTTGTAATTTCCCCCCTTTCATTTCTGATTGTATTTATTTGCATCTTCTCTCTTTTTTTCTTTGTTAGTCTAGTGAGGGGTTTGTCGATTTTCTTGATCTTGTCAAAGAACCAGCTTTTGGTTTTGTTGATTTTCTCTATTGCTTTTTTGTTCTCATTTTCATTTATTTCCTCTCTAATCTTTATTATTTCTTTCCTTCTTTTTGCTTTGGGATTGGTTTGCTGTTCTTTCTCTAGTTTCTCAAGTTGTTCAGTTAAATCTTTGAGTTTAACTCTTTCTTGTTTCTTAATATAGGCATTTAGGGCTATAAATTTCCCTCTCAAGACTGCCTTTGCTGTATCCCATAAGTTTTGATATGTTGTGTTCTCATTTTCATTTGTCTCAATATATTTACTGATTTCACTTGCAATTTCTTCTTTGACCCACTGAATATTTAGGGTATGTTGTTCAGTCTCCACACATTTGCAAATTTCCTTTTTTCCTGTCTGTTATTGATTTCTAGTTTCATTTCATTATGATCTGAGAAGGTGCTTTGTATAATTTCAATCTTTTTATATTTATTGAGAGCTGTATTGTGACCTAACATGTGGTCTATCCTGGAGAAAGATCCATGGGCACTTGAGAAGAATGTATAATCCGGTGAGTTTGGATGCAGTGTTCTGTATATGTCTGTTAGGTCTAACTTGTTTATCATATTGTTCAACTTCTCTGTTTCCTTGTTGATCTTCTGTCTAGTTGTTCTATCTAATGATGTGAGAGGGTGTTGAAGTCTCTGACGATTATTGTAGAAATGTCTATTTCTCCCTTCAGGTTTGCCAGAGTTTGTCTCATATATTTTGGGGCACCCTGGTTAGGTGCGTAGATATTTATGACTGTTATATCTTCCTGGACAGTTTATTTTTAATGTCACCAAGGGTCTCAATAATCTTCTTGATCCTGATTTTCTGTTGGGGTTAGGGAGGCTTTGGAAGTAGCATAGGTGGGGGCAAAACAAAAGGGAGGATTCAGGCACCCCCCAGAGCCCCGAGGGTGTGGGTAAAGCCCAAAGAACACCTCCTTGACCTTCACGTATACAGATGACAGGAGGGAAGCCCCAGAAAGGGAAGGAGCCTGGCTGAGGGTCTCAGCACACGCATGACTGTGCCACCGCCCACCCACCCCCCAGCTCTCACGAGTGCCTGCTCTAGTGCTCAAGCCGCCAGCCCTGAAAAACCTTGTTCCGGCGTCGCTGCTGCCTCTTGTATCCCCTGCGGAAACCAGTCACCTAGAAACTATTACTCTAGTGCTCCTTGTCTGCTCCGAACCAGTGATTACAGTCTGCAACTCAGCGTATCCTTGTAATTACATCCCTTAAATCCTCAAATAGCAGAAAGGCATCACGGCAAAATGGCCTCTAGATGTGCTGTCCTAAAAAAGTGTTTCCTATGGTGGAAGGAAAGAGTTTTCCATGAGTTTTGTGAAAGGAATAGAGGATTTAAAGAATGCTTTGGCTTCCAACCCCAATGTGGGATCTTAATCACTTTTTATAACAAATTCTGGCAATGTCTCCTCTGTTTATTTTTCAAATGAGTTTCTTCATTTTCCCCAAACAGTGGGAGCTTTTAATGCCAGGGGCTCTATTTTTGGCTCCAGTGGCCTGGATGTGCCTCTCCAAGTATGACTATGCCTTATTTACATATGGAAAATCATTCCAGAAGGCGATTCGATTCTCTCCAGCACAGTTTCAGGATTGTGTGCACAGAATGTCTTTTTTTTGTAAATAGGTGGCTCATTTCGGACAGATGAGTAACAGCCGTGTAAGGGAACATACACAGTGATGCTGATTAACCAGGCAGGCTCCAGGGCTGAGCAAAAGCACGCGGATTTAGCCAGGGAGCTTAGAGAAGGCCTTTGCAACCCTGGGCCTGGGGCTCCTCACCTGTCCAGTGGGGATAATGCCATTAGTTGCCAGGAAATATTTTCCAGGTAAGTGATGGCCTCTGTGCAGTGCCTCCCCCGGGGCCTGGCACACCCTGGGCACTCCACACAGGAGCCCCAGCCCTTCTCCCTCTTCCTTGGACATGTGACTCAGTACGGTCTGTGCCCAGGTGGGCAGTGATTTCATCTGCAGCCCTGAAAACATAAGCTCATTTGTTGCTAACACTGGTGCCAAGGGCTGTCATATTTGCTTCTTCTGAATTAGCTTCTCACCCACATAAATCCCAGTTTGCCCTTCCCTGCCTGATTCTGGTTCCTGCTCCATGTTACAGGGTGGGGCGGGCACCCAGCCTGGAGAAGCGCTGCTTTTTCTGAAGCTCGCAGCTACCACGTTCATCTTCCGGAAGGCTCTCACACCAGCAACCACAAACCCTCTTCACTCTGCCCCTCCCACTCTTCTTTCAAACAGCCCCCACCCCACAGCTCA
The DNA here is from genome assembly GCA_026826555.1 of Tolypeutes matacus. Classification (NCBI taxonomy): domain Eukaryota; kingdom Metazoa; phylum Chordata; class Mammalia; order Cingulata; family Chlamyphoridae; genus Tolypeutes; species Tolypeutes matacus. Next base: position 10,962,358 of record JAKSZT010021619.1, read on the forward strand.
TGTTAACGCCTTGGTGACCTGCTCATTCCCTCCACGGCTGCCCCTTAATGTTTCCAGTAACCAGATTTTACTTAATGAAGAGCTTGAGCCAGGCCCCTCCCACCCAAAAACATGCAGGGGTGATCTTTATCACTGATTGTGAGGGCTCAGCCTGCCAAAGCCTCCCTTTCCTATCCACTGAAGCAGGAAGATAGTTTCTAAATGGTCAAACTGATCTTGGTCCAAAGATTCTAACAACATCTCCCATGGACCGAGCACTTACTTTGTGCCAGGGACTTTACATGTAAAACTCCTGCCCAGTCTCTGCTTGGTCAGTGAATGCAAAGAAACAGCAGTACTGTATGAAGCTATAATTAAAAGCTACTCAAATACTATCAAGAGAGCGAAAAGATAACTCACAGAGTGGGAAAAAATACTTGCAAATGATATCTGATAAGGATTTAGTATCCAGAATATATATATATATATTAAAAACTTTTACAACTCAACAACAAAAAGATAAACAACCCAGTTTAAAAACGGGCAAAACACTTATGTTTCTCTAAAGATATACAAATGGTCAATGAGCACGTGAAAAGATGCTCAACATCATTAGGCATTAGGGAAATACAAACAAAACCATGAGATACCACTTCACACCCACGAGGATGGCTATAATTTTTTTTAAAGACAAATAACATGTTGGCAAAAATACAGAAAAATTGCTGGTGGGAATGTAAAATGGTTCAGCTACTTGGAAAACAGTTTGGTAGTTCCTCAAAAAGTTAAACATAGAATTACCATATAACCCAACAATTTCACTCCTAGGTATATACCCAAAAAGATTTGAAAACATTCACCACGCTGAAACTTGTACATGTATGTTTATAGCAACTGTATTCAGAATAGCCTAAAGGGAGAAACAACCCAAATGTCCAACAGAAGAATGATTTAAAAAATGTGGTCTCTCTATACAACGGAATTCAGCTATAAAAAGGAATGAAGCTCTGATTTAAGCTATAATATGGATGAACCTTGAAACTATCATGCTAAGTGAAAGAAGCCAGACACAAAAGACCACATATTGTATAATCTGTTTAAATGAAATGTGCAGGGAAGCGGCTGTGGCTCAATCAGTAGGGCTCCCGTTTGCCATATGGGAGGCTCCGGTTCGGTTCCCGGGGCCTCCTGGTGAGGGCGGGCCTGCCCGTGTGGCGTGGTTGGCTGACCCAGCGAGCACAAGCAGCAAGGGGGGGATAAATGAATAAATAAATAAAATCTTTAAAAAAAAAAAAATAAATAAATAAATAAATAAATGAAATGTGCAGAGTAAGCAAATCTATGGAGACAGCAGATTAGTGGTTGCCAGGGGCTGGGGGTAGGGAGGAATGAGGAGTTTGGGGTTTCCACTTGGGGTGATGAGAAGTTCTGAAACTAGACAGTGGTAATGGCAGCACTACATTGTGAATGTACTTGATGCCACTGACTTGGACACTTAAAAACAATTGTAATGGTAAATTTTGTTATGTGTTTTACCACACACATAAGCAAAGCTAGTCAAATGTTTTTTGACTTGTTTTTTCAAGAAAACGCCAAAGGGGGTAAACACTCTTACTACACACTTACAGCTCTCAAGAGCTCTTTAGACATTTCTCGTCCTCAAGTTTTATCTGTGATATCGGGGCTTCAGAAAAAGCCCTGCTCTCGCCACACAATGCCTCACCCCCAGGCTGCTCTTCTTTTCTCACCATGCGCCTAGAAAACTTGTTCTGCCTCCTATTCTGGAAGCTGTTTCTCTCATTCCCCAGGAAGCGGGACCCAGGGATCTTGGTGAATAAAATCCCCCACCTTATTATACATCTATCACCTCTTTTAATCCCCAACAGCCATTAAGCGGCAGAGCTGGGATCTGAACCCAACAGGGCATCAGACGTGCTCAAGGTGTGTTCATTCTTCTCCCTTCTCCTCTAGTCATGTTATGATTACTCAACAACCAGCAAGGGCTCCCTATTGCCTAGAGCAGGGTTTGGCAAACTATGAGCCACAGGCCAAACCTGGTCTGCCACCTGCTTTTGTAAATATGCTTTATTGGAATACAGTCACACCCCATTCATTTACATCTTTTCTACAGCTGCTTCTGCACTACAGAGCAGTCATTATCACAGAGGCCATATGGCCTGTGAAACCTAAAATAATTACTCTGACACTTTGCAGTGTTTGCCCAGCCCCTGGCCTAGAGAATAAGAGGGAGAAAAGACTGCACCCGACCCTTCTTTGAAACTACTACAGAGCAAGTGCTCAATAAATAAATTTCAGGTGAATGAACAAGATGTCCACACATCATCCTGGAGTCACATGCAAAGAGATCTATCAATATAGTCAGATACTCTGACTTACCTGGCCTCCAAAACAGTGACACCTTGTCTTTGTGACCACAGAGAGCTCGTCCAGGATGGCTGCAGGCATCCCAGACTTCTTGGCCATCTGGAGCTAGCAGGGAAGTCAAGATCGTTACGTCCATGGCTTCTCTACCCTGTTATCCCTGCCCCGACATGATAGAAAAATTACACATTCTTCCTCAGTTGCTTGCAACATGAAAATAGTTTTCTTATAAATTCAACAAACAAAATGATAACGTTGAATATGTTTTTCAAATTATACTCACCAGTCACTCATGAAAACCATTGATCTAGTCCAACTTGCCCGTTTTACCACTGGAGAAACTGAGGCACAGGTAAAGGACCAAAAGTGCTCAAGGGGGTGCAGGGAGATGGAAACATTTTTTGGGCTCCCCTGAGCTCCCAATGCTCAGTGGTGCTCAGGTGTTCCTCAGAGCTTGCTCCTTGCCATAGATGGGGCAGGTGAGTGTGCAATGGGTAGGGGGAGGAGTCCTGTCTGGCCTGGTGGCCTCAGGTCAGGCTTTTGTGCTGCCGTGGCCTCTACCAGCCTCCTCCGTGCTCTCGAAGGTAAACTATGGGACTCCAAAGGGAGAGAAGGAGATTTGGCCCTTGGTCTGAGGTGCTGAGGCTGGGTGGAGACAGGCACCCTGAGCTCTAGGCCCAGCTCTACCAACAAGGGGAGCCTGTCCAGGTCAGGGACAGGCAGCCCCAGATTCAGGACCCCCAGAGGGGCCGAGGAGCTCTCATTAACTTCAACCCTGCTGCTGCTGCCTCCTCTACCACAGGCCACTTGCTCCTCATCCTTGACCCAGGATGCCTGCTCCCGTCACCCCGCCCCACCTGTCTCTCCTCATACATTCCCCCGCAGTCACCCCTCTCCCTCCAGGCTGCGGCAACCACCTGTGGGTCTAGCAGAGCTGGCACGGGCAACCTGTAGGCCCTGTTCAGCTCACGAATGAGCTTTGTCTGACACACTACAGCAAAACAATTTGAATCGTCTGCTCACATTTAAAAATCAATAGAATTCATCCACTCACTCAAGTCCTACAAGTCAGGAGAAACAGGGCCCCAGGTACTGCCCCCAAACATGCTCCAGACCCACAGCCCAGCCCTTCAGGCCCCACACCTCCCACGGTGGGGTCACACAAGAAACGCGGTAGCCATCCCGACGTCCTTTATTGGTCCTAAACAAGGACTCCTGCGTTCTTATACTGAGGCAGGAGTTCATGGACTGTCGGCCGGGGCGCTGTGATGGTGTGGACAATCCTCAAGGGGGGCAGGTATTTCTGGGGTGCCATAAAAACGGGGAAGTCAGGCTTGGTCTTTTTGTCGAAAGCACACAAATTCAGGAGCCCAGGCTTGGAGGAGAAGTGTTTCTTCCCGGGCCGGACTGGGGTGAACGGTGGCTGCTGGAGAGGCTTCACCAGTAGCCGCATCAGGTCCTTCCGGAAGACATTCCAGCTGTTCTCCTTGAGGAAATTCTGGCACATGTCTTCATCACTGGAGGGCAGACACAGAAGCTGAGGTTCCCACCACAGCTCCTCCCTGTCCCCCAGCCTCCTGCCACTCCCCAGACTCTTCTCTTTGCTTCCTTAACCTTTCCACAACTTTCTTCCCCTAGACCTGCACTGTCCCATGTGGTAGCCACTAGTCACATGTGGCTACTGAGTCCTGAACTGTGGCCAGTCCAAATTAGAGGTGTGTTGTGAGTATACAATATACAGCAGATTTCAAAGACTTAGAACAAAAAAGGAATGTAAAATATCTCAATAATTTTATATTACATGCTTTCATGATGATATATTGCATGTACTGAATTTATATAAAATATATTAAAATGAATTTCTCCTGTTTCTTTTTACTTTTTTATGATGTAGCTACTGAAGATTTAAAATGACATATGTGATTATTAGCCATTAGGGAAATGCAAATCCAAACCACAGTGAGATACCACTTCATACTCACAAGGATGGCTAAAATTAAAAACACAGATAATAACAAGTGTTGACAAGGATGTGGACAAATTTTTGGGGTTGTAAAATGGTGCAGCCACTTTGCAAATAGTCTGGCAGTTCTTCAAAAGGTTTAACTAAAATGTTACCATGTGACCCAGCAATTCCACTTCTAGGTATATGCCCAAGAGAAATGAAAACATATGTCTACGCAAACATGAATGTTCATAGCATCATTATTCATAATAGCCAAAAAGAGGAAACAACCCAAGTGTCCATCAACTGATGAATGGGTAAATAAAATGTGGCATATCCATATAATAGAATATCATAAAACCATAAAAAGGAATGAAGTCCTGATACATGCTATAATGTGTATAAACCTTGAAAAACATTACGCTAAGGGAAAGAAGTCAATCACAAAAGACCAAATATTTAATGATTCCATTTATATGACATATCTAGAATAAGCAAATCTATAGATCTAGTGGATGCCTAGGGCTGGGGAAAGAGATAGGAAGGGATGGGAATTGACTACTAATGGATAGGGTTTTTTTTTTAAATAAAATTTTATAGAAGTATATCAATCATACATGAACATATATAAACAATAAGTATATATATATAGTAAAAGTTGTGAATTTACAAAACAAACATGCATATCTTCATACAAGGCTCCCATACACCTCCCCACCACCAACACATTGCATTGTTGTGAAACATTTGTTACAAACTATGAAAGATCATTGTCAAAATATTACTTCTAACTATAGCCCATATCTTACATTTGGTGTACTTTTCCCTCAACCCACCCGATTATTAACACCCTATATTAGTATTATATATTTGTTATCGTTCTTGAGAGAATGTTCTCATATTTGTCTTGTAAAAGACAGTTCATCTTCCACCACTGGATTCCCTGTGTTATAGAGCCCCATGTTTTGTACAATCCATTCAAAGTGTACACTCCGTGCCTTTCATTTTCATCAGAGTTGTGCTGTCATCACCTCAGTTAATTTTAGAACATTTTCATTACTCCAAAAGGAAAAATCTCATACCCCCTTATACCCCCCTATTGTTGTCTCTTAGTATTGAAAAAATATCTTCTTGCCATTGCTACAAAATATTTCAATATTACTATTAACTATCGTCTATAATTACATTAGTTATAATTTTTCCATGTAGCACCATATTCTTAGCATTTTGTAAAAGAAGAGCATTCTTATATTTAGACTATTAACCACAATCTTCATCTACAATCCAAATCACAATGTTATACATTCCCTAGCTTATTCTCTGGTTTCTTTTCAATTGACATTTATATCCACAGACTACCCCTATCAGCCACAATCACATTTATAAATCAACAGTGTTAGTTATAGTCACTATAATGAGTTACTATCAACTCTAATCATTTCCACACTTTTACAATTAACCTTATTAATAATGTTACATGCATTAAGCATCAGTTCAATAGGGGTTTCTTTTGAGGGAGAGGAAAATGTTCTAAAATTGTCATGATGATTGCACAACTCTGTGACTACTAAAAGCCATTGAATTGTTCACTTTACATAAGTGAATTGTATGGTATATAAATTATAGCTCAAGGCTATTTTTAAAATTACATCTGTGGTTTGCATTCTATTTCTTTCGGACAGATACACACTAGAGCCTTCTTTCACAGGTTGTAAACAGTGGACCAGTGCCCAGGAACTGTTAGCAATGCAGAAGCTCAGACTCCTCCCAAACTTACTGAATCAGAAGCTGCATTTTAACAAAATCTCTGGATGGTTTGTCTTCACATGAAGGTTTAAAATGTAAAGTCTGACCACACTCTTCCACCTTATCATAGATTTTGCCCATATGGGCATCGGCTCACCACCCTCTACTCCCTTTCTGTCTCCTGTTACCCTATCTTCTAGACTCTAGCTTTGTGAGTCTGCTCATTCTGTTTAAGTGATATAAGTGAGGTCATGTAATACTTGTCCTTCAGTGCTTGGCTTACTTCACTCAACATAAGTCTTCAAGACTCATCCATGTTATCCCAGGTGTTAACACTGCATTCTTTCTTACAGCTGAGTAATATTCCATTGTAAGTATATACCACAGTTTGCTTATCCATTCATCTGTTGATGGACACGTGGGTTGCTTCCAACTTTTGGCAATAGTGAATAATGCTGCTATAAACACTGGTGTGCATATATCTGTTCATGTCCCTGCTTTCAGTTCTTCTGGGTATATGCCCAGGAGTGGGATTGCTGGATCATATGGCAGTTCTATAGTTAGCTTCCTGAGGAACCGCCAAACTGTCCTCCACAATGGCTGCACCATTCTACATTCCCACCAGCAGTGGAGAAGCGTGTCCTTTCCTCCACATCCTCTCCAACACTTGTAGTCCTCTGTTTTTTTAATAGCTGCCAGTCTAATGGGTGTAAGATGGTATCTCATTGTAGTTTTTTGATTCACATTTCTCTAATAGCTAGTGATGTTGAACAACTACTCTCCAGTTCATTGGACTCACCCAGGACAACTGTAAGTTTGGCATTATTTATGAATTCCAAAAATAGATATTGGATTATGTTTTTAAACTGGCCTGTTTGCACATTAGATTGTATTGGATTCAGAGGTTTCACATTTACTTGATTAAATAATGATTAAGACTTTGATTGGGCCATGTCAGTAGGACTCACAGAGAAAACTACACGACAGGGCAGAGGAGTTAGTTGGAGTTTTGATGCAGGAGTTTTGAGCTGGAGCCCACGAAGTAAGCACACAGAGGAGCAGAGCAGCCCAGCCTGGGAAGATCAAGCCCCAGGAAGAGAGAGCCGGTCACCTGACAGTGTATAGCTGGCCTTGTGGAGAGAACAAGGCAGCTGAGCTGAGAGAGGAACAAGCCCTGGGAAGAGAGGAACCCAGGAAGCCTGAACCCTTGCAGATGTCGGCAGCCATCTTGCTCCAACATGTGGCAACAGACTTTGGTGAGGGAAGTAACTTATACTTTATGGCCTGGTAACTGTAAGCTTCTACTCCAAATAAATACCCTTTATAAAAGCCAACAGATTTCTGGTATTTTGCATCAGCACCCCTTTGGCTGACTAATAAACAACTAACAAGGAGATGATTACAGACAACCCCCATCCCAAGGAACGGAGAGTGTCTATAACTGCAAGCAAGATAGTTCCATCCATCTGCCCCATGGGATCTAAGCTCCCTCTCAATTAGAAACAGAGTGGGCATCACCATCTCAAAACCTTCAAGATTGGGGAATGAACAATGGACTAAAGTAGGCTTATTATTATTCTATTATAGACTTATTACTATTATAGCAATGGAAGAGTTTTCACCACTGATGTAAAGGCAGTGGCCACCAGAGGTTCTGACAGGAGGGAGAGGGAAGAATAGGTGTAATATGGGGGCATTTTCAGGACATTGGAATTGTCCTGCATGACATTGCAATGATGGATACAGGCCATTATACATTTTGTCATAACCTATAAAATTGGGCAGGGCAGAGTGTAAACTATAAACTATAGTCCATGGTTAGTAGCAATACTTCAATATGTATTCATCAATTGTAACAAATGTACCACACTAATGACAGATGTTGTTAATGTGGGAAAGTGGGGGGGGGGGGGTGAGGCATATGGGAATCCCCTGTATTTCTTATGTAACATTTATGTAATCTAAAGCTTCTTTAAAAATAAAAAGATAATTAAAAAAAAAAAAAAAAACGTAAAGCCTGGATGTGCGTCAGCATCACTGGGTCCTGGCTGAATACAGATTCCAGGACTCCTCCCTGGGGCCATTGAGTCCAAATCTGGGCGCAGGGCCCTTGAATCTAAGTGCCCCAAGTAATTCATCCATTCTCTCACTCAACAAAGATTTACTGAGCACCTGCCATGGGCCTCGAGCTAGGAAGACAGTATGAACAACACAGGCATGTTCCCTCTGGGAGCCTGCAGTTGGTTGGCACCAGTTTAGGTGCAGTGTTTGAGAATCCTGACTAGGCAAATTCCACTGTCTCTTTATGAACCAGTTTGTGTATTACATTTCTAGGAATCTCTTTCCAGGATCCCACAGGTAAATGGGCCATCTTCTCCGCAAGGTTACGTCAGGCTTTGTATACAGACTTCCATGATAACATTTACCGGTAAGGCCTGGTACTATGTAAACTCTGAAAAAACATATTGTTATTGATTATTATAATAAAAATAATAATTATTATTGATGGCTCTTGCTGGACCATGGCTCAGCTGAATAGGCCCCCATCTCTCCCATCCTGGGGAGAATCAGAGGAGTGGGGTTAGATCTCCAAGCATCATCCTAAGAGGACAGATGGAAGCAACAGTCTATGACCAGGGCAGGGTTTGTCATGGTGCTCTGACTCTACTCCACCTCTTACCTTAGTATTGAAGGTGGGGAAATTGGGGTATGTGGAATGGGCTCAGCACTCATTGGTTTATATCCCTCTGAGACCGCAGCAAGGGAAGGTGTTAAACTTCCATTGGCTTGCCTATGCTCTCTTATCTAAGGAGCCAAACCTAATAAAACATGAACAAATCAGAATATTTTTCTGCCGAGGTTGTATTGATCAGGACAAAGTCAACTTTGATCCATAGAGATCAACTTAAGAAAAAACCCAGAGGTCTAAACTGACCCCAAGTTAGTCCTGTTAGTCTCCGTGGTATGCTGAAACCAGGTCCTACCGCCTCACAAGAGCTGATTGTGTACATTTCTACTCAACTCCACGTTTCATGACATCAGGTTGGAGACTGACATTGGCCATGGTGGGAGCAAACACTATAAATCAGAGTTACCTCCTACCTCCTGGAGAGTTTGTTGTCAAACATTTACCAGCGTACCACTGGATAGTCTCCACTTAAAAAGTTCTGTTATCTCCCCATTTCTTAATACATAACATCAACAATTTCTAACACTGACTTAGGATTTACTATGTGTGCTAAACATGCATTTGCTTACTGATTTAATCTTCACAACCACCCCATTTCACAAACATGGACACTGGGGCTCAAAGAAGCTAAAAGAAACTAAAATCTATGAGGGGGCAAGCAGATTCTTAGGGGGAGAGAGGCTAAAGAGACAATAACAACTAAATGCAATGCATGGGCCCAGACTGGATCTAATAATGGAGGAGAAAAGGCCCAAAAGGACATTATTGGGACATATGAAAAAAATCAGAGTGTAGACTATAAGCTTTATATTAATGTTAGATTTCTTGAACTTGATAACTGTATTTAAGCTGGTTATATATGTTCTTGGGAAATGTACATGGAAGTAGTATGTTTTCAAGGAGCATTTATACAACCTACTCTCAAATGTTTAGAAGATAGATAGATAGATAGATAGATAGATAGATAGATAGATAGATAGATAGATAGATAGATAAAAGGGAGGGAGGGAGGAAGGAAGGAAGGAAGGAAGCAAATGTGGCAAAATGTTAAAGGTTGGTGGGTATTGCATAGGGAGTATGTTGGAGTTCTCTGTATGTTTGCATGTGTTTTTTTATTTTTATTTTTATTTTTTGGTATACAGTTCTATGAGTCAGCCCCCACACCCCACCCCCTGCTTGCTCTCTGTGTCCATTCACTGGGTGATCTTCTGTGTCTGTTTTCCTGCCTTCTCTTCTTATTTTTCTCCTCCAGTCTCTTCACTGGGATTCAATCCTAGGGACCTCCAATGTGGGAGAGAGGCACTCTGCCACTTGCGCCACCTCAGTTCCTGGTTTCTGGCTTGTCTCGCCTTGGCTCTCCCGTGTCTCTCCTTTGCTGCATCATCATCCTGCTGCATGGCTTGGTGGGGCCTGGCTCACCAGCACATGCACCCAGGCCAGTTGCTTGCCTGTTTGCCTTCTATTTTTATTTACCAGGAGGTCCTGGGGATTGAACCCGGATCCCTCCATAACGGAGACAGATGCCCAACCACTTGAGCCACATCTGCCCCCTGTATGTGTTTTATATTATTTTTGCGATTGTCCTCTAAGTTTGAAATTATTTCAAAACAAAAAGTTAAAAATATTCTTAGGGGATACTTTATTTTTTAATAAAGTTAAGACAGATGACTCCCTGCCACATCCTGCTGCTGCTGGTCATATCGATTTTGAGTCTACTTTTTCACTAAACAGAGTCTCTTCCAGGCCTCCAGCTTCATGCAGGGGTTTCAGCTCCAACCCTCTGCCTCACTTGGGCTGAAAGTGTCATCTGTCCTCCAAGCTTTAAAACTGCAGCCCATGATGCTCTTAATCCCTCCCCACTGGGCAATCCCAGCATCCGATCCCACTTTGTGCTCTGGTTTTCAGGATCCTTTCCATTTTTAGCCCTAGGGGATTTCTGCTACTTTCTTATAACGTCAGCTACTCCTTTGTTTTCTGTGACATCCCCTGTGTTTTGTAGAGGGTGAGTTTTTAGCCCACAGCACTCACAGGGCAAACGTCTTTGCCGTTGACTGCGTACTCTTTGGATGTCACTTATTTTCTGGGCCTCAGAGTTCTCATCTAAAGCATGAGGGATTTGAACTCGATGATAGCTATATTTTCCGCCACTTCGCAGTCTAGAAATGTATGAGTTCAACGATTAATGAAAAAGATAGGATCTGCTCTGTCAGCGTTACATATGATTGCAGCCAAGTGCTGACGGGGCGGCACAGATGCCAAGTGCCCAAACATCTGCCACCATCAAATCTATGTAAACCTTTTCTGAATTTCAACTCAACCAACATTAACCGATACCCACACCATATGTCAGACATTATGTGAGGAGCTAAAGTTCAGTAATTCCTTTTTTGAGTGCATAGGTCTAAAGAGCCATTTTCTGAACTGGGAAAATACAGGAATCAGAGCATCGTGGCTCTTTGAACTGGAAGGAACCACAGTGTTTCTCAACCTGTTTTTCTCACAAAACTGTGTCCCAATTTTGGCCATATCCACACAACACCTGTTCTTTAATTTACTAATGATTTTTAAGTACATTCAGTTTCTTTTACTTAAAAGCTTACTTTAGCTTTGTCCTAAGCAAAAAAGATCTTTCAAAATCATGGATTTAGTATGCTAGTCACATGGCTTTCCTAATTTACATGAATAAATACATAACTCTCAAAACTAAAGATATGAGTCAGTGTACCACCTAAAACCATCCTATAAACTTTCTGTGGAATATGTGCCACACTTTGGGAAACACTGACCTAGTCTAATCTTCTTATTTTACAGATTGGGGTCTGAAGCCCAGAGAGAGAAAGTGACTTGTCCAGGGTCACACAGATCTTACATCAAGTAACCTGGAGATCTGTTTGTCTTCACACCTGCCTTTTCTCTACCACTGGAATCACTCTCTTCCCATACCTGTCAGCAGAATCATGTCTGATCACAATATCACCACAAGTAAAGAAAGGAAGATGAAAAACTGTATAATCAGTATGATCTCCATTATGAAAAACACACATGCATGAATGATGTAAGCTTATTTAGCACATCCCATGCAGAGAAAAATCACTAAAAGGAAATGCAAATGCTAACTTGGATTGCTGGAGGACTGCAAATGATTTTGGTTTTCACCTTTTTTGTTGTTTGGCATTTTCCAGTTTTCTGCAATGAGTATGCCCCATTCATTCATTCAACATTTACTGAGTGCCTACTACATGCCAGGTACCATACAACAAGCTACAGATGAAAGATGGATAAAGCAGAATGTCTGTCTTCATGTAGCAATTAGTCAACTGGTGGGGAAAGAGCTGTATAAGCACATACCTATAATACCACATGGTACGCTCATTGATAGTGCTGTGTAGACAGTATTATGTGTACCAAAAAGGGGTACGTATCCCAACTTGGGGTCAGTCATGGAAGGCTTCCTTGAGGAGACAAATCTTAAAGAATGAGCAGGAGTTACCCAGAAGAAAAAGGGGCAGGATTGGGGGGTGGCATTCCAGGCAGAAGGGCCATTGTGGGAAAAGGCAGGGTGCATGCAGGGTCCAGAGGCAATCTGCCTGGGCTGCTGCAGTGGATTAGAGGTGGCAGGGGGTGCTGCAGGGGAGGTCAGCAGGGCTAGAGTGTGGCATCGAACTTGGACTTCTTCCACTGAAAGGTTCTAAGCAGGACTTAGATTGGATTAGCAGGATGGTTCGATTTGGGTTTTAGCAAGAGCACAGTGTGCGGGCAGGATCTGGTGTGGAGGAGTTTGAGGGAGGGGGACCCATGGTGAGGCTGTTGTAAGAGAAGAGTCTAGGCTGGGAGTCCCAAAGCGGGGCTGGGGACATCATGTCACTCAGCGGGGTGTATAAGATCACTGGGGTCTGGGAAGAAAATATTTATCTTTGACTCATACTTATTTATTTATTTTTTTTAGGTACCAAGGCCAGGATTGAATTTGGGGCCTCGTATGTGGGGAAGCTGGCACTCAACCACTGAGCCACATCGGTTCCCCTGAGGTTGTTGCTTGCTTGCTTTTTTTGTTTTAGGATCGAACCAGGGACCTCCCATTTGGGAAGCAGGTGTTCAACTGCTTGAGCCACATCTGCTCTCCTGACTCATACTTTTTAAAGATCTATTTTTGCATGCTTTATAATATATATGATATATTAGTACTGCAATATATGGATATAACAAATAAAAAATAATGCTGCTTAACATTATGTACATGTTAGGGGCACATGCCCAAACACCTTTTAATAATAGGAGTTATGAGATCAAAACAGTTTTGAGACTGTCTTCGGCAATAAATTAATTTTTCATAAAAAATAGTTATTTTTCCCATTATGAAAGCAATAACAGTTATTCTGGAAATGATGGAAACCATGAAAAGGTAAAAAGAAAAAGAAACACTAGCATCATTCAAGATAAAATTTTTTTAAATTATGAAAGTAATGTCATTACCCAAAATTTGGAGACTAGAGAAAAGGAAAAAAAAAAAAAACCTCACTCAGAATGTCACTACCCTGACATACTTTTAAAAAAAAAAAAACTTTTTTTAGGCATTGAACCCAGGACCTCGTACATGGGAAGCAGGCACTCAACCACTTGAGCTACAACTGCTCCCTCACTTTTAAAAAATATATCTTTTTTTTCCCCTTATTACAAAAGCAATACATACTCATTGCAAAAACAACTAAACATGAGAGGAAGATATATCAAACAACAAGAAATTCCCCTTTAGTTCCACTTTCCAGAGAGAATGACTATTACAAGTTTGGCAATATTTACCATTTTGCTTATTTCTTTCTAGGTTTTTCTCATGTGTTTTACAAAGGCATAATTATATTATATATACAACTTTGTACCCTGCCCTTTTCATTTATCATTATATCACCCATTTTACCCTAATGCTATGGAACCATTAAACTAATAAAACAGTTATATTCTATCAAGGGAACAGACCATAATTTTCTTAACTTCCCACTTGGTGTGGCATGTGTGGGTTGTTTTTTACCCCCTATGATGAATATGTCTGCTATGACATCTTAATGCACGTAGCTTTCCTATATTTTGGCTCTATAAAGATAAATTCTCAGGAGGTGGATCATTGCTTCAAAAGGTTGGGACAGTTTTATGGCCCTTGAAACAGAATACTAAAATTATTATCAAAAGCATTGCATCAATTTATAGTGCATCAACTACTACCAATTTCATTTCACCCTTGTCAGCATTAGGTATTATCATTTTTTTTTTCTTTCTTTTACTAAAATAACAGGTGAAAAGTTGTTCTTTTGAACTGACAGAATTTATGCACATTACCAGCACTGACCTGGGGTATTCAATCCTCAACTTGGACAACTTTTCTGTCGTCTCTCTGTCCATCAAGTGATCAAATTTGTCTTTCCTCACGCGGATCACCTCGGCTCCTTGGCTCAGCAGGATCAGGGGCCGCTTGTCATGTTGGTTTTTGGGCAGGAGGGCCTGGTGAAGGCCCTACAGAAGGGAAGGCACAGAAAGTCAGATTCAGAGATCATCCAGCTCAATTGCAAGATTTATGACATGGGAAGAATGAGGCCCCAAATGGAAGCCGAATCCAGCCAGGGTCACTCAGCAATCAGAGGGAGGCAAGGTCCAAAGTTCCTTTTGCTCTGTGACATGGAAGTCCTCCACTCCTTGAATTAGAAGAGCTCCTACAGCGCTTCATTCATTGTCCTGCCTCCACCTCACAGGCTCTGCTCCAAGAACGGTACCTACTACACGTGCTTTCCAGAGAAGCCTCCCCCAGTCTCCATGTCAACCATTCTTTTGGCTGCGTAAGCCCATTTTCTCTTCCTTGGAACTTATGACAAAATGCGAAGTCCTCCTCTTCTAGACCACTTTTCCAAGTCCCCCTCCACATCCTTTTCTACAGGCTTCCCCAGCCATTGGCCCTTCCCTCTGTAGCTCATGCTGTTCCTCCTGCCATTTGGCTTGGGCTCATACTTTGTAATAAGTGTAAAGGACATGGAGATCAACAGGCATATCTGCTTAGTTTACTGAGAGGCTAAACCACTCTTTAAGGGGACACCCTGTGATGGGGCAGAGCTGGGCCTAGAAACCTCATTGCTGGACTCCTGATCCAGCGCTCTCTCTTTAGCCTCTTGGTTATTAATGAGCAAAGAGGGGCACTGTCTGGGGCTCAAGAGGAGAAGAGGCCATGAACCTAGAGGTCTGCTCTATGGAGGCCACATGGGGTGGGGACTAATCCTGGCTTCAGAAGTTAGAGCCAAGTGTTTACCTGTTACATAGCCTTGAGCAAGTTATAAACTTGCCTGGGCCTTTGTTGGCTTGTCTGTGAAATGGAGGTGAGAATACCTGCCCCACCTATCTATGAGGGATTCTGAATTTGAAAGAAGACATGAAGTGGATTTGGAGTTCTCTCCCTTCCCACCCCCACTCCATCTCTGCCCTCAATTTGGGTTCTAGATCCTGAAGTATGACTGTCTGCAGACTTCACTGTCTCTCCTTGGTAAGACTAGAATGGAGCTATGTTAACTTTCGTAGGAAGCTGTTGAAGGTCTAAGCAAGCTGGCGGGCATAAAGCTGTTTAGAGACACGAGGCACTTTACACGTTAGCTATGCTCAGTCCAGTGGGCACCCAGCCCCTTTGAACCAATGCCCAACCTTGCACAGATACACACACACACACACATTCCTCACACCACCCTAAGAGACAGGGATTACCATCCTCACGTGGGAAACAAGGTTCAAAAACAGAAACTTATGGGAAACGGATGTGGCTCAAGAGGTTCGGCGTCCATCTACCATATGGAGAGACCGGGGTTCGATCCCCGGTACCTCCCGGTAAAAAAAAAAACAAAAAAAAAAAAACAGAAACTTACTTGCCCAAGGTCACACACATCTTATAATTATAATAACAATGATAATAATGTTCATTGAGCAGCCTCTGTGTGTACTAAGTCATTTAACCCTCACAACAACTCCACAAGGTGGGAACTATTGGTATCCTCATTTTACAGACACTGCTGAGGTTAAGAAATTTGTCCAGGGAAGCGGCTGTGGCTCAATCAGTAGGGCTCCCGTTTGCCATATGGGAGGCCCCGGGTTCGGTTCCTGGGGCCTCCTGGTGAAGGCAAGCCTGCCCGCACGGCGTGGTTAGCTGACCCAGCGAGCACAAGCAGCAAGGGAGGGATAAATGAATAAATAAATAAAATCTTTAAAAAAAAAAAAAAAAAAGAAAGAAATTTGTCCAGCATCACACAGCATGGAAGCAGGAAAGCTAGGGCTTGAACCCAGGTAGTCTGTCGTCAGAGGCCACGTGTTTAACCACTACACTAGGAGGAAACTGAAACACAAAGAGATGAAGTAATTTGCCCATTGTAAAAAGACAGAAAGGGGTAAAGCCAGGACTTGAGTCCAGGGGTCTGCTCAGGAGCCTCGCTGTGGGCAGAGCTGTCCTGCTTTCCCCCTTGTCCACCTCCAACCCACCCTCACACACCAGTTGGAGGGATCTTTTAAAGAAAGAATTGAAAGCAGGGTCCAAAACAGATATTTCCACACTGATGTTCACAGCGACATTATTCACAGTTGCCAAAAGATGGAAGCAACCCAAGTGTCCATCAACCAATGAATGGATAAATAAAACACGGCATATACGTACGATGGAATATTATTCAGCCATGAAAAGGAATGAAGTTCTGATACATGCAACAACATGGATGAACCTTGAGGACATCGTGTTGAGCGCAATAAGCCAGACACAAAAGGACAAATATCATATGATCTCACGGATATGAAATAATTAGAATAAGCAAACTCATAGAGTCAGAAACTAGAATATAGGTTACCAGGGGCTGGGGTGGAGGTAGGGAATGGGGAGTTAATGTTTAAATTGTACAGAGTTACTATTTGGGTTGGTGGAAAAGCTTTGGTAATGGATGGTGGTGATGGTAGCTCAACATTGTGGACATTATGAACAGCACAGAAATATATATTTGAACATGGTTAAAAGAGGAAATTTTAGGCTGTATATATGGTACTAGAATAAAATTTTTTTAAAAAAGATAGGACTGTACAACACAGTGAACCCTATCGTAACGATGGACTACAGTTAATAGTATAATTATAAAAATGTTCTTTCATGAACAGTAACAAATATATCACACTAATGCAAGGTGTTAATAGGATGGTATATGGGAACTCTGTATTTCATGCATAATTTTTCTGTAAACTCACAACTTCTCTAATTAAAAAAAAAAAAAAAGTCAGGTCACGTCACTTCCCTGCCTAGACCCTTCCAGCAGCTTCCCAAAGCAGCCAGGATAAAATAAAACTCCTGACTGAGGCCTGGCCTCATGCCACCCTGCCTTGTTCTCTCTGCTCCAGCCATCCTGCCCTCCTTTCCAATTCCCTGAACACCCCAAGCTCCTGCCTGCACAGGTTGTGAAACTGCTGTTACTTTGTCAGGAACGGGCTTCCCCTAGGTCTTCCTGTAGTTTATTCCTTCCCTCATTAGGGTCTCAGCTTAAATATCACCTCCTCAGAGTAGCCTTCTTTATCCCAGTTAAGAAGCCCCCAACCCTGTTTTCTGTTCTATTCCTAATGGCAATTTGCCACTTTCTGTGTAATTATTAGTTTATCTGTTCATTTGTGGTCCCTGACCAGATCATAAGCCCCAGCAGGGCAGGAATGATGACAGTTTACTCACCCCACCGGAACCTTGGGCCATGTGAGGAGCACGTGGATGCTCAAGAAATATCTGCTGAATGAAAACTCGAATAGAGTCACAGAATGTAAGAGTTGGCAGGCCATCCAAGTGAGTTTCCTCATTTTGGGAAGAGGATATAGATTCAGAGAGGTGAGGTGATTTGCCCAAGGCCACACAACTAGCTAATTAGAAACAAAATGAGAACAAGACCGCTTTCTGTCACCTTCCTTCTGCCCTGCCTGTGGTTCTGGCCTGGACACCTGTCCCCTCCTTGACCACTGTCGAGGCCTCAGCCTGCCTACTCCCTGGTCTGGCTCCTCCACACCTCTTGGCTCAAAACCTGGGCCTTTATTCCAGGTCCAAACATCTGCTGTTTCCAAAGTTTCCAGAGCTGACCCAGCTCCAGTCTCCAACCCCAAGGGCAAGGAAAACGTGGTCTCCTACCTAGTGGTGGGGGGAACATGGTCACAGCTGTTACCATTCCTTCTCCTACAAGTGAAGCCTGAGCCTAGAAAGCAGGGAGAGCGGGGTCTTATCCCAGGCACATCAGGGAGACATCCACAGACATTTTCTCCAGAGGAGTCACGTCAGCAAGTTTTTGTTGAGGTCCTTCTGTATGCTGGGCCCTGTGGTGTGAACCAGTAAGCAAGGTCCTTGCTCTGAGGCCCCATTCAAAGCCTTCCAGGGCTTCCCAGCTAGCTCCTAGGAATCAAGTCCAAATTCCCAAGTCCAGCATTCCAGGCCCTCTCCAATACAGGCCCTGTCGTTCCTGTTCCGTCCACACAACCTCTCCCACTTTCACCAGCATCGACCAAAACGAGGAACTCCTTCCTGCCCTTTTGTGCCTCAATCCACCCAGGGGCGCCTGAGTCCCCAGCCCCTCCACCGTGCAACGTCCAAGGCTGCCCCGATGCACCCTGTGCAGCTCACTCTGTGAGGAGCAGTGACAGAGTAGCGTGAAGTCAACAGTGAAAAGGCTGGAAACCAAGGCACGTGAAGGGTGACTGAAGGCACAGAGGATGTTTTGCCTGAACAAGAAAATAATTACTGGGGTGCTGGCAATATGCCTGGCTCCTTAAATGTTGAATGAAAGACAAAATGGCATTCTGCAATATTACATGGCAAGGAAGCTGATTTCTTCTGTTTTGTTCTTGGGATGGGAGGGGGGTGAGGGAGGGAGGGCGGTATGGAGCTAGTTAAAAGTTGCAGGGGAGGGGAGAGGGTGTAGCTCAGTAGTTAGGCTTTGCATGTACGAGGTCTGGGTTCAATCCCCAGTACCTCCTAAAAAAAGAAAACAGTAACATAAAAAAAGTTGCAAGAGCAGAGTTTTACTTAACAAAGGGGTGAATTTTCTAAGAGCTCGAAACATTCAATCAACCTTAACTGAGGACACGTTAAGGGCTGGGGCTCCCAGACGAGTCCCTCGCTGACCGTCCTGCCTCTGAAGACACAAAGACACGCAGTCCCGGGTGGCAGGAGCACTGACCACCGACAATAAAAGGCTGTGAAGGGCACCTGAGGAGCAGCGGAAAGGGCAGCGGAAGGGGGCAGGTTCCCGTTGGCGAGATGACCGTCCAGGGCTTCCAAGGAGGACGGCTCCACCCCAGGCAGCTGAGGCCCACCCCGCTCACTAGGAAGCCCTCCTGCCCACCGCCATGCCACCCACCCTGCCCCTCAGCTCCAGAGCTTACCACCTGACTCCAACAATTATCAACTCATGGCTAAACCTGTTTCATCCACACTGTGCCTTCCTCGACTGGATTATTGTTTTTAATACACTTCATATTTTAAAACAGTTGTAGATTTACAGAAGAATTGAGAAGCTAGTACAGAGTTCCCATATACCCTGCACTCAGTTTCTGTATTAACATCTTATGTTAGTATACCTTTGTTAAAATCAATCACCCAATATGGATACCTTATTATTACCTAAAATCAAAAGTTTATCTTTATTTCCTGATTTTATCTGAAGTCCCTTTTCTGCTCCAGGATCCCATCCAGGAGCCCACATTATATTTAGTCATCATGTCTCTTTAGGCTCCTCTTGGCTGTCACAGTTTCTCAGACATTCCTTGTGTTTGGTGACCTTGATGTTTTTGAGGAGCACTGGTCAGGGATTTTGTAGGATACCCCACTATTGGAATTTGCTTGATCTTTTTCTCCTGATTAGACTTGGGTTATGTGCTACTGGGATGAAGGCCACAGAGGTAAAGGGCCCTTCTCATCAATTATATCAAGAAATCATACTATCAGCATGATTTATGGCTGATGATGTTGGCCTTGATCGCCTGGCTGAGGTCGTGTTTGTCAGATTTTTCCACTGTAAAATTACTCTCTTTCCCTCCTTTCCATACAGTGTTTCTTTGGAAGGAGTCACTATGTGCAGCCCACACCTAAGGAGTGGGGAGTTATGCTCTCACTCCTTAAGGGCAGAATATCTAGATAAATTTTTTGGAATTCTTCTCTGCAAGGGAGATTTCTCTCTTCTTCCACATTTACTTATCTAATCATCTATTTATATCAATATGGACTCATTTATTTTATACTTTGGGTCATAATCTAATACTACTTTGTTTTATTGCTCAAATCGTCCCAGCTTTGGCCACAGGGAGCTCTTTCAGTCAGCCCTGTGTCTCTTTGATAAACCCCTATCAATGGAGGAGGTGGTGGTGGTTTATTTATTTATTTAACACTTCCTTTCTTTCTGGCACTACAAGATGCTCCAGGCTCATCGGATTTATTTCCTGCCCCAGTCCTAGAATCAGCCATTTCTCCAAAGAGCCTTGGTTCCTTTTAATGGAGAATGGTATTAGAAACCAAGATCTGGGTGCTAGATGTGCTCATTGCTACTGGAGTAACATTTCTCATAGGCTCTCCCAGATAATTGAGCAAAAATTATGTGTTTATGCTAGATCATGTGTGACATATTTCTATATGGAACCATCTGTATCTCTGTTAAGCTAAACATGAGGTCATACTGATGTCTCCAACTCTAATCCATTACCACACAGATCATTCTAGCTTTCTCCTCTTGTCTATCTGTAAATTCCCACTCCAACAGTGAGAAAACTGGCTCTCACCATCTGCCATCACTTTAGTTAACTGATGCGTTCTGCTGTACATGCACAGTTGTATCAGAATTGTTAACCTATACTCCTTGAGAAACTATCAACCAGAGCACGGAGCTTCTGTGGCAGTTCCTTTTGCCTTTAGCCTTATAGATGCACTCATTTCCAAAGTTACTTAGGTCCGCAACATTTCCCCTCACCCCCTTCACTGAGGTTGATTCATATACTTGTGATCTAATTAGAGTCTTTTGTCACAGCATAGTCTGCATTCTTTCCTGGGCTCCTCCAACTTCCTACATGACTATTTAAAAAAAAAAAAATTGCATCATTGGTTTTCACTCCTTGTGCTGTAAAATTCTATGGGTTTTGACAAATACATGAAGTCTAGTAAACCCTATTACACCGGCATACAAAATTATTTTACTATCCTAAAAATCTCCTGTGTTTCACCTACTCATCTCTCCTCCTGAACCTCTGGCAACCACGGACCATTTTACTCTCTATATAGTTTTGCCTTTACCAGAATGTCATATAATTGGGGAATCATATATTTAGACTTTTCATACTGGCTTCTTTCACTTAGCAGTATTCATTTAAAGTTCTGCCATCTCTTTTGGTGGCTTGATTGCTCATTTCTTTTTATCACTGAGTAATATTCCATTGTATGGATTTACCACAGTTTGTTTATCTATTCACCTTTTCATATAAACTTTAGGTTCAGTTTATTGATATCCACAAATAGCTTATTGGGATTTTGATTGGAATTGCAATGAATCTATAGAGCAAGTTGAGAAGAACTGACATCTTAACAATATTGAATCTTCGAATCCATGAACATGGGATATCTCTCCATTTATTTAGATCCTTGATTTCTTTAATCAGAGTTTTATAGTTTTCTGCATACAGATCCTGAACATACTTTTTTAGATTTATACCTAAGTATTTCATTTTTGGGTGCTATTGTAAATGGTACTGTATTTTAAATTTCAAATTCTAATGGTTCATTCCTGGTACATAGGAAATCAATTGACTTTTGTATATTAACCTTGTATTTTGAGACCTTCCTATAATCATTTATTGGTTCCAGGAGTTTTTTGGCTGCCTTTGGTATTATCTACATAGACAATCACGTGAACAAAGACAGTTTTATTTCTTCCTTCCCAATCTGTTTATGTTCTGCTCCTGTTCTTGTCTTAATAAACTAGCTAGGACTTTCAGTACCAAATGAATAGTAGCAGTGGTAAAAGGGTACATCCTTGCCTTGTTCCTGGATTATTATTAAACAAGTCCCAGATATCATATCATTTCATCTCCAAATATTTTGGTATATATCTCCTAAATATAAGGCTTCTTAAAAAAAAAATAACCACAATGCTATCATATCTTTTTTAAAAAAATGAACACTATTCTTTAATGTCATCAAATAGTGAGGGAGGTATACTTAACACTCCTAATCCATTCATGTTTCCTACTATGTGGTGAGCAAGACACTCTTGGCACACACTCACCACAATTTCTCCTTGCTCCACAGTATGGATCTTGATGTAGGCCCCCACGGCAGCCTCCTTGGGGAGCTCACCGAACTTGGCAGTGATCAGGGAATGTTTGATTGAATCAGCACGCTTGGATCTGAAATTTGATAGCTTGTTAACGAAAACAGCCTGCTCAGGAGGCTCTAGATAATCATCTTGTATCCTGCAGCCTTGTTGTAATCCCTTATTAGTTCTAGGTACTACATACCACCCCCCCCCTCCCCTCAAGATTTCGCACCTCCACAGGAAGTGAGGAAACTCAAAATCAAGCCGTGGCCAAGACTGACTGTGTCAGGAATTGGAGAGGTATAATAGGGAGGACATTTGGGAGAAGGAGACGAGAGGGTCCCTTCAAACACCCGAAGTGAGGGTCCCTTCAAACACCTGAAGTGCTGTTAAACGCAGGAAGCGACAGTCGGTCTTCCAACCGTCAGAGTTATCTGAGAAGGGACCAGGCTGCTTTGTTTTTTTTTTTTTTTTTACCGGGAGGTCTCGGGGATCGAACCCGGGTCCCTCCATATGGGAGACGGATGCCCAACCAGTTGAGCTACATCCAACCCCCGAGGCTGCTTTGTGAAAGGGGGACCTCTGTGTCCCTGGGGACACAGGAGAAGTTGGCTCTTCTTGACAAGAAGGCAGAGAAATGATAGCTTTTGTTCCCCCCAAAGGCAGGGTTCCTTTCCCAGAGACCATCTCTAGGCTGCCTGCAGATCCTATACTTCGTTCATGTTGAAGCAAGTTTTACACAGGTAATCTGTTCTGCTTTCCTTGGTCTCTGCCCAGGTAGAGGGAAGAAACAGGCTATGCTTCTTGGATTAGAGGCAAGGAAAGGACTATTTATCAGCTGAGAGTAGCGCTGGATTCGCCCAACACATAAACAGGGCAAGCCTTGATTCCTACCCCTCCTGGACAGGTACCTGGGTGGCCCTTTACTTTTCACTTCTGAGTCTAACTGGTCCCTTTTCCCTTACTGATTCACAGCAGAGAAACTGAGCACTAGTTGTATTCCATCTCCAGCTTCAGAAGAACTGGAATTGGTATTTCAAGTCCTGGATTCCTTGGAAAGAAGATGCTATCAGAAGAAAAGCCAACTCAGAAGTCACAGGATGCTCACTGGAGGCAAGCAGCCTGGAGACGTTCATGGGACAAGTGGCCCTTGGGCAGCATTGGGATTGTGACACTGATGCCATTATTGGTATCATTTTGACATTATGATTTCAAATGTAATGAGGAGGGCGTGTTATGTGGCCCTGGGCTCAGTGCTGAGCTGCCTATAGGCCAGTCCCCACTGAATGTGGCTTCCTGCTCCTCAGCCTCTCTGAGGAAAGCAAAGGCACAGCCCCCAGTGTGCATCTGCCTCCTGTCGGCCATGACAGTTGTACCCGGCAACACAACTGAGCACTGATGGGCTGCTTTGCTTGAATCCTGGCTCTGTGTGACCTTGAACAAGACTTAATCTCTCACTGTGCCTTGGTTTTTCTCACCTGAAAAAATGGGAGTGGTAATAATAGTACTTAACTCATAAGGCTATTGTCAGGATTAAATGAGATAATTTAATACCAGGCACAAAGGAGGTATTCCATAACTATTAGCTATAATTATCATTCGCTCACTTAATCACTGGCTGGCAACAAGCCTGAGATTTAGAAACTCACTACTCTTTACAGAAGAGGAAATTAAGACTTAGGTCAAGCCCCTTGTCCACAGATACAGAGCTAAGAAGTGGCCAAGCCAGGATTTGAACCTGGGTTAGATGTACTATAAAGCCGTGCTATAACGCCTCTCCTACATATGTAGCATTTTTCTGAAGAAGTTCAAAGTCAAAAGGGCCCAGCAACACACATACAGACAGAATGTCAAAACCAGAAGATCCATCCAGCCTCTTCTTCCTCAAACGGGTCACATCAAGGGTCCTGAGAGAGGAAGTAGATGGCTGTCCAAGGGGGTCCTGTGAGTTAGTGGTAGAGAATGCAGGTCCCTGGTGTCAAACCTAGGAGCTCTCTGGGCTGCTTTATGTCCACACCCACTGTGGTGGGTGGACTGTGAACCTCAGTTTGGACATGTTCTTGTCTTGGTCCTCATTCTGGTGGGTGTGGACCCATTGTAAATAGGATCTCTTCAAGATGTTACTTCAGTTACGGTGTGAACCAACTGAATGAGACTGGCTTTAATCCAGATTACTGGAGTCCTTTATAAGCAGAGTGAAAGTCAGATGGAGAGAGAAGCCACAGGGAGCAGCCGGAAGCTGGAAATGAACAGCATTCAGAAGAGAAAGGAAAAGGCGCCGCCATGTGCATTGCCACGTGCGGGAAAGCCAAGGAACCTCCAAGATTGCCTGCCAGGCAGAATATACCGACCCTGAAGGAAGCAAGCCTTCTAGCTTCCGAAACTGTGAGCCAATGAATTCCTACTGTTAAGCCAACCCATTGTGTGGTACTTGTTCTAGCATTTAGGAAACTAAAAGGCCCACCCTTGGAGCCGACTTGTGCCTGCTACCTCCACCCCTCCCCCAGCATCCCTGACCTTCTGTTCTGTAAGTCACGGTCCCCCTTCCCAGCCAGAATCTTACTTGATCTTTGGGCCCAAGGTTTTTGGGAGATCAGTCATTGAGGTTTTATTGCCGCTGAAGCGGATCCCTTGCTGCTTCCAGGCTTTCTGAAGATGTAGAAGTTTCAGAGTGCTAAAGTCCTGTCCCGGATAGGATTTGATCTGGAATTCCTTATATCTCTCCTCAGGAGAGGGTTCTGTAAGAGAAAACATGGGGAAACACATTAATGTTTCTTTGCATACATGAGGGGATGGGGTGGTAGCAATGGTAGAGGTATATTAGAGTAACCTAACCTGGCTAGTCTGGCGAAGGGACATGGAAGGAATAAAGAAGAAAAGAAACATCTCCCACAAGTGTGGCCCACCACACTCAATGGACTTACACATCCTGGGGCCTTGCCACCAACCATAGACCACAGTTCACATCGTAGACCACACTCTCTCCCACACAGTTCTGAGTGATGTGTGCTGATTTAAGACGGCCTACATCCGTTGCCACAACGGTACTCAGGACAACCTCCAAATCCCAAAGAAGCCCCTGTATTTCAACTGCTCGTCCCCTCCCTGCCCCAAAAGTGTCAAGTGGCCACTGGCTTCACCTCATTGTTATAATTTCTTCCATTGCTAGAATCACCATATGTGAACAACAGAATACCATCAAGTCCACTCTAGTCCATAGTTCTTCCCCTAATCCTGAGGGGACTGGGATGGTGATGTTCCGTGTAATATTTTGGGTAATCTAAGCACCTCTTAAAATATATTTATATATATATATATATATAAATAACATTTTTGTAAACAAATGCACATATATACATATATATTTATATATCATTTTGCAAATGTTAGTATGTATTGTGAAAATTTTGATTTTTACCCACAATAAAAAAAAAATAAATAAATAAATAAAGAAGAAAAGAAAAAAGAAAACATTGTGGCTTCCAAGTATTGTCCCTTGGTGCCAGGCCCTGTGCTAGAGCTTTTACATCCATTACATCCAGGCAATGCGCTTTGTCTCATTTAAGAGATAAGATGAGCAGCAGAGAGTTTAAGTTACTCAGGAATGAGCTGAAGTCAAAGCTGGTATTTGATTCAAAGCTCTTATCTTTCCATTAACAGATCCCATTAATGTAGGCTTTCAAACAGGGAAGAGGAGAGGAGCAATAAAAGATAAATTGATGACCAGCCACAGAACCTTGGACAAGTCGTGTAATCTCTTGGAGCCCTCATAGACTGTTGTAAGAATTAGAGGTAAAATATTTGATATGACT
The DNA here is from genome assembly GCA_026826555.1 of Tolypeutes matacus. Taxonomy (NCBI): domain Eukaryota; kingdom Metazoa; phylum Chordata; class Mammalia; order Cingulata; family Chlamyphoridae; genus Tolypeutes; species Tolypeutes matacus. The sequence continues at coordinate 10,988,236 of JAKSZT010021619.1, forward strand.
TGCACAGCACCTGGCACATACTAGGTCCTCTGTGTTAGTTATTTAAAAGATTTCCAAGGCAATACTATGCAGATACAAAAGGGAGTAAATAAACTACTCTAAAACACTATGCTGTGTGAAAGAAGCCAGCCACAAAAGAGTACATACATATGATTCCATTCACATGAAACACCAGCAGAGACAAAGCTAACCTATAGTGGTTGCTGGAGCCAGCAGTGAAGAGTAGGGATTGACTGGAAAGGGGGTATCAGAGAACTTTCGGAATGATGGAAATGCTCTATAACTTGATTTGGTGGTAGTAGTTATACAGGGGCATACATTTGTCAAAAGTCATCCAGCTACACATTTAAAATGCGTGCATTTTGTTGCATGAAAATTCTACCTTAATGATTTACAAAATAGATCTCCAACATTAGAATCCACTATTAAAAATAGTGTTAATAGAAATAAATCCAAACTCCACAATGAGTAAGCCTGGCTTAACAGGCAAGAACATATAAAAAGCCCTGGGTTCAACCTGTTTGGAAGGCATTTTGGCAACATTGATATTTTAAATGTGCATATCCAGTAAGCATTGGATCAATTACTTGATCCTGTAATTCAAAGAATTTATCCAATATGTTTCCTTCCACAAGTATGCAAAGATAAACGAACCAGGAAACTCACCATAGTAGGAGAATACTGAAAAATTAGAAATAATGCAAAATATTTGTTAAAGGTTAAATTATAGTATATCCACATGATAGAATACAACTCAGTTATTAAAAACATATATCTAGACTTCTACTTCCAGCCGAGATGGAATAACAGGGACCCTTCTATCTGTAACTACTAAACTACTGGACAAAATATATGAGAAAATGGTTTTTAAGACATTGGGCACCAGGCAATGGACAGTCATCCCTACAAATGAGATGGGCCCTACCATTGCCCCAGGTTACTGCCTGCAGGCTTTCTGGCCATGGTGCTGGGGGGGGGGGGGGGACGGACCTAGGTAGAGGTCAGCAATCTCCCTGGGTTGATGAGATAGAATTGAGAGTCCAGGGAGGCCAAGGCAGCAGGAGTTCACAGAGCAGAGTACTGGAGAGGAAAGAACTGCATAGAGGTTCTAGAGATCCATAGAGGGTCTCCTCTGAGTCCTCAGCTGAGTACTGCCTAGTAGTTAGGAAACTACCAGCAGTGGGCAGTTTCTAAGACGGCCCCCAATGATTCCTGCCTCCCGGTATTCTCACATTTGTGGGCTGGATTTATTGACTCGCAGAAGTGATGGGATGTCATTTTGGAGTTTAGGTCATAAAAAGACTGGCTTCCATCTTGAGCATGTGCTCTTACTTTCTCTCACTCTTAGGGAAGAAAATTGATATGTCTTGAAGAAGCCCTGTGGAGAAGGCCTGCCAATAACCATGTGTGTAAGCTTGGAAGTGAATGCCTCCCTTTTGAACCTTCAAATGAGATCACAGTCCTGGCAGACAGCTTGACTGCAACCTCATGAGAGATCCAGAGACAGAGCACCCAACTAAGCCAGGCCCAAATTACTGACCCACAAAAATTGTGAGATAATGTGTCTGTTGTTTTATGCCACTAAGATTTGGGGTACTTTGTTTCACAAGTAATAGATAATTAATATACTACCCAAAGTTGGGGAAACCCCAAAAGGAATACAGGGATAAATTACCAAAGCTCACACAGAACCAGAAATAGTTCCTGTTTCCAGCAGAGTGGGTGTATTAGTCAGCCAAAGGGGTGCTAATGTGAAATACCAAAAATGGGTTGGTCTTTATAAAGGGTATTTATTTGGGGTAGAAGTCCACAAATACCAGGCCATAAAGCATTAAGTTTCTTCTCTCATCACAGTCTATTGCCACGTGTTAGAGCAAGACAGCTGCCGGCGTTTGCCAGGGTTCAGGCTTCTGGGGTTCCTCTTTTCCCGGGGCTGCGTTTCTCTCTGGGCTTAGCTCCTGTTTCCTCCACAACGTCAGCTGCAGACCATCAGGTGAACGGCTTGCTTCTCTTCTCCTGGGGCCTTCTTTCGAACATCAAAACTGCTTCTCAAAAGACTGCTTCAACTGTCCTTGGCCTTGCCTTTTATATTCAATTCCCCACCCACCAAGGGGTGGGGCTCAACACTCTAATCCTAACCTAATCATGCCCAGATTAACAGATCAGTTTACAAGCATGATTCAATTATATTTTTGGAATTCATAATTACTTCAAACTGCCACATTCCACCCTCTGAATTCCAAAAATACATTACAATATTTTTAAAAACTTAAATCAGTAAAAATCCAAGTACAAAATCATATCATAATCAGTTTAAAGAAATATAGTTCATCTTGAGGCAAAGTCCCGTCTGCTATAGACCTTTGAAACTTACAAAACCATTTAACTGCTTCCAATACACAAATGTAAAGACAAAGGATAAGCATTTTCAATATTATAAGGAGAAATTGGGATGTTAAACATGAGTCATGGATCCTCTACAGTTCAGTAAACTTGCAGGGCATCCTCCATTCTATTTCAAAGTCTGAGAGTCATTTTTAAGAAGATGTTTTCTTTTCCTTGGGGCCACATGGGAACCTACCCTTTCCACAGGCTTGCCCAACGGCCATTTTCTTGGTTCCACCCTCATCAAGCATCTGGGTGTCGACCAAGCTCCAGACCTCACCCTCCAAGAGTGTTGGGGTGATTGCCACACCTTACCCAATCTTTGGGTTAGAGTCTTAGTCCCCCTGTACAGTGAGGTGAAGATAACATTCCCCCTAACCTTTGGCATACAGGCTCAACCCTCTCAGAGCAACGAGTTGACCACCTGGCCTTCCCTAACCTTTGGCATACAGGCTCAACCCTCTCAGAGCAATGGGTTGACCACCTGACTTTCTTTAATCTATGGGGGACAGGTATACCCCTCTCAGACCAATGGGGTGTTGACCTTAACCGCCCTAATCTTTGAGGAATGTGTTCCACCCTTTCTGCACCCTGGGGTGGCAAAACTCTCCCAGAACATCGGGTGGGGACATCCACCCTCTTCAACTGCAGGGGCAAACTCACCCTCTCTGTATACCTGGGTGGGGCTCCTCTCTGGGCCCAAGGAGATGTCTTAAGTCCAGATCTCTGCTTCCACGGTTTTCTTCTTAAAGCTGATTCTCCTTTATCTCTCCTTTCCATGTCCTCTTTTGTCCAAGCTGACAGTGGTTTTGTTCATACAGCTCTCTCAAAAACTTTGTTGGTTTAGCATGTAGGAAGCAGGGGTCCAAGCCATCAGACAGTAAGACTTTCCACAAGTCTTTCCTAGATAACTGCATCTTCAATTCTGAGTTACGAGTTCCAAGTTTAGTAAAGTCTTTAAATAGGACATTTTCATCTGGAAATTTGATTTCTACAAACTTGGAAGTTCCAGAATCAGTTTCTGATTTCTTTGTGCCCAAAAGTTCAGTCCTTAGTGTATTTCTCTCATCTAGTATTTTGCTATAAGCTGCAAAGAGAAGCCAAGCCACATTCTCCGAGTTTACCTTGGAAAGTTCTTTAGCTAAATGCTCTGGTTCTCCATTTTTAAATTCTGTCTTCCATTTAACACCAGGAGTTAATCTTGTTAAGTTCTCTGCAACTTTAAAACATGGATCACCTTTCCTCCAGTTTCCAATAAAAGTTTCATCATTTACTTCTAAGGCATCATAGAAAGTTTCTTTAGCGTCCATATTGCTATTAACAGTCTCTTCAAAGTGGTCTAGGCCTTTTCCATCAAGCATTTCACAATTCCTCCAAAAAATACCCCTTACCCATTTACAAAACCGTTCCAACATTTTGGTAATTACAAAAGCACTACCCGACTCCCGGTACCAAATTCTGTTTTAGTCAAACAAAGAGGTGTTAATGTGAAATACCAAAAATGGGTTGGTCTTTATAAAGGGTATTTATTTGGGGTAGAAGTCCACAAATACCAGGCCATAAAGCATTAAGTTTCTTCTCTCACCACAGTCCATTGCCACGTGTTAGAGTAAGACAGCTGCCGGCGTTTGCCAGGGTTCAGGCTTCTGGGGTTCCTCTCTTCCCAGGGCTTAGCTCCTGGTTCCTCCACAAGGTCAGCTGTAGACGATCAGGCAAACGGCTTGCTTCTCTTCTCCTGGGGCCTTTTTTCGAACATCAAAACTGCTTCTCAAAAGACTGCTTCAACTGTCCTTTGCCTTGCCTTTTATATTCGATTCCCCACCCACCAAGGGGTGGGGCTCAACAGTCTAATCCTAACCTAATCATGCCCAGATTAACAGATCTGTTTACAAGCATGATTCAATTATATTTTTGGAATTCATAATTACATCAAACTGCCACAGTGGGAAACCTCAGAAGTCATGGGGAATACCTTGTGGAGTACTCAGAATACTTTTGCCTCAAGATTAGTCCCAGACTAAACACTGTTTTGATCCCACCTAACAAAGTTTAGCTCAAAGCAAGACCTGAAAAGATCAAAATATTTCCAAGTAACCTAACTATATCTTAGAGCAAAGCTAAAGAATATTTATAGAAATACAAAAATATTCAGCACTCAGCAAGATAAAATTCAGTGTCTGGCATCCTATTAAGAATTATCAGGGGGGACTTCCGGGAAGATGGCAGATTAGTAAGACAAGGGAATCTCTTCTCCAGAAAAATAGCTAGAGGACAAGCTGAAACAGCCCCGAAAAAGATCTTCTAGGGTTTAGGACAGCAGGTGAAGGCTGCACACCACCCAGAGGAGAGACGGACAGAAGAGGGAAATCACGACTACAGAACTGTGAGTTGCAAGTAGCAGCTTCTGCTGCTGCCGGCACCCTCCCCCACACTTCAGAATTCTCGGGCCCCTGGGCCTGCGAACACAGACAAAGGGGGCTTCAGGGATCTGCCACTTCCGGAAAGGGGAGAGAGAGGGACACAGCCTTAGGCTGACTCAGGTTCTGACCTGAAATTTGGGCTGCAGAGCCCCACGGACCCTTCCACACGGCGATTTGCCCTGCGAGCTTGGAAAGGACTGGAGAAATCCGACCCTCACAACCTCCCTCTCTTGTAGCCTGGACTAATTGTTGAGGACACCACGGGAGAGGGGAGAGAGAGCCTGGGGCTGACCCTGCTTTGGACTCCCAGGTTTGGTCTGCCCTGTCCCGAGAGCCCTTCCAGGCTGGGTGGGGCTGCGCCATTGTTTGCCCTGGAGCCTGCAAGGGGCTAAAGTTATACAAACCTCCCAATCTCATCCTCTACTAACAGGGACTGATTGTTGAGGATTCAAAAGGGAGTGGATATATTTCCTAGCTGGGAAAAGGGGGGCACTACGAGAGAAGTCTGGAGAACTGTCTCATAAAGTTTGAATCACAGGGCTCCTAGCCCCCAGACAGGAAGCTCTATCACATTGATCTGGTCTGAGTCACAACAAATACACTCCAACCAGGCATTGAATTGAGAGCAGCCAACAAGCGCCATCTCCTGGCAGACCAAGGAAGTACACATAAGAAAATTAATAAGTAAGAGAGTCTTTTCCTGGCCTCTATAGCCTCCCTGCCCAAGGCCCTAGGAAACGACTCTACAACCAATTACTGGGTCCAGTGCCCAGTTTTGAGCAACCAGCAGAACAATCCTAACAATCAAGGTTGAGCCAAATATCAAAGAGCAGTGGTAACTCACAGCCGCCTGCCACTAAAACCCCATAAAAGAGAAAGAGATAGAGCATCTAAGTAAAATACAAACTAACCAGATGCCTAAGCACCAACAAAAAATTACAGGCCATACTAAGAAAATAGAAGACATGGCCCAAGAAAAGGAATACAGCAAAGTCCCAGAAGAGATGCAGAATTTGAGAGAACTAATCAGTGAGATGAGCACACATTTCCAAAATCAAATTAATGAGATGAAACAGAATATAGTAAAGAGATCAATGACATCAAGAAGTCATTGCGCGAACATAAAGAAGAATTTGAAATCATGAACAGAAAAGTAACGGAGTTCATGGGAATGAAAGATACAATAGGTGAAGTAAAAAATACATTTGAAGCATACAACAGGAGACTCGAAATGATAAAAGAAAGAATAAGTGATACTGAAGACAGAGCAGCTAAAATTGAAGAGAGAAAAGAACAGAGAGAGAAAAGAATGGAAAAAATTGAGCAGGGGCTCAGAGAGTTGAATGACAACACAAAACGCAAGAACATACGTGTCTTGGGAGTTCCAGAAGGAGAAGAGAAAGGAAAAGGGGCAGAAAGAGTATTTGAGGAAATAATAGCTGAAAATTTCCCAACTCTCACGAAAGAAATGAACTTTCATGTCCAAGAAGCACACCGTACCCCAATAAGAATAAGTCCAAATAGACCTACGCCAAGACACATATTATTCAGAATGTCAAATGTAAAAGATAAAGAGAAAATGCTCAGAGCAGCAAGAGAGAAGCAAACGATCACATACAAAGGATGTCCAGTAAGACTTTGTGCAGATTTCTCTTCAGAAACCATGGAGGCAAGAAGACAGTGGTATGATACAATTAGGAAACTGAAAGAGAAAAACTGCCAGCCAAGAATTCTTTACCCAGCAAAACTGTCCTTCAAATATGAAGGTGAATATAAAGTATTCACAAACAAACAGAAACTAAGAGAGTTTGCAAAAAAGAATCCACCTTTGCAGGAAATATTAAAGGAAGCCTTAGAACCAGAAAGAAAAAGACAGGAGAGAGAGGCTTGGAGGAGAGTATAGAAGAAAGAAAAGCAGAAAGGATAACCAAAAGAGTAAAAAGAAAGACAAAAATAAGTTGACAGGGAAGCGGCTGTGGCTCAATCAGTAGGGCTCCCGTTTACCATATGGGAGGCCCTTGGTTTGGTTCCCGGGGCCTCCTGGTGAAGGCAAGCCCGCCTGCACGGCGTGGTTAGCTGACCCAGCGAGCACAAGCAGCAAGGGGGGGATAAATGAATAAATAAAATCTTTAAAAATAATAATAATAATAATAATAAGATGACATATGAAAACCAAAGAATAAAATGGAGGAAATAAATAGTGCATTTTCAGTAATATCATTGAATGTGAATGGATTAAATTCCCCAATCAAAAGATACAGGCTGACAGAATGGATAAAAAAACATGAGCCATCCGTATGCTGCTTACAAGAAACTCATCTTAGACACAAGGATACAAGCCGGCTGAAAGTAAAAGGTTGGAAAAAGATACTCCATACGAATAGTAAACAGAAAAGAGCAGGGGTAACTATACTAATATCAGACAAAACAGACATCAAATGCAAAAAAGTGATAAGAGATGCGGAAGGCCATTATATATTAATAAAAGGGACGATCCTCCAGGAAGATATAACAGTCATAAATATCTACGCACCTAACCAGGGT
>JAKSZT010021619.1:10995984-11034387 GCA_026826555.1 Tolypeutes matacus
ATATAGACTTGCCATGTGACCCTGCAATACCACTACTGGGTATATACTCAGAAGAAATGAGAGCAGTGACACGAACAGACGTCTGCATACCGATGTTCATAGCCACATTATTCACCATTGCCAAAAGTTGGAAACAACCCAGGTGTCCATCAACAGATGAATGGATAAACAAACTGTGATCTATTCACACGATGGACTATTATGCAGCTGTAAGAAGAAATGAAGTCGTAAAGCATATGACAACATGGATGAACCTGGAGGACATTATGTTGAGCGAAACAAGCCAGACACAAAAGGACAAATACTGTATGAATGCGTTACTATGAACCAAATATATTGTGTAACATATTGTTTGATTAAAAAAAAATTTATATGTATCCATTACATTTAATTGAGAAATGCATATATTTATTCATCTGTGTTTACTTTTTAGTTTTTAATTGTTTATATTTTCAATTATTAAATGTACAAAATAAAGTAAAAAAAAAAAAAAAGGAAGCTGGAGTGGCTAAATTAATATCAGAAAAAGTGGGTTTTAGAGCAAAGAATATTACCAAGATGTGATGGTTAATTTTGAGTCAATTTGGCTAGGTTATGATGTCTAGTTGTTTGGTCAAACATTGGCCTAGATGTTACTGTGTAGATATTTTGTGGATGTGATCAGCATCTACAATCAGGGATTACATCAGCATCAGGTGATCACCCTCAATTGGAGACCTTAAATGTAAAGAACAGAGATTTCCAGACTAATAAGGAATTCTGCCTTAAAACTACACCCTCCACTCCTTCCTGAGATTCCAACCTAAGGAATTTGGCATCAAGACTTCAACATCACTCTTACCAGAATTTCCAGTCTCCTACCTACCCCACAGCATTTGGATTTGCCCGCCCAGACAATCGCATGGGCCAATTCCTTATAATAAATATGTTATACATAGACACACAAGCATATAGTCTCTTAGTTCTGTTTCTCTGTAGAACCTTGACTGATATGCAGGGATTAAGAAGGTCATTTCATAATAATTAAGTGGTCAATCCTAGACATCTGTGCACCTAATAAGAGCACTGAAAATACATGAAGCAAAAACTGACAGGGGAGCGGATGTGGATCAGTGGTTGAGCGCCTGCTTCCCATATACGAGGTCCTGGGTTCAATCTCCGGTACCTGCTTAAAAAAAAAAACACTGACAGTACAACACTGAGTGAACCCTAATATAAACTATGGACTATAGTTAATAATATAATTATAATAATTTTGTTTCATTAATTGTAACAAAGGTACCACAATACTACAAAATATTAATGACAGGGAAAACTGTGTGGGAGGGGGCAGTAGGTGGGAACCCTGTACTTTCTGCATGATTTTTCTGTAAACCTGCAACTGCTCTAATAAAAAGTTATTTTAAAAAACTGAAAGAGGGAGCAGATGTGGCTCAAGCAGTTGAGCGTCACCTCCCACATGGGAGGTCTTGGGTTCAGTTTCCAATACCTCCTGAAAAAACAAAAACCAAGCAAAACAAATGATAAAACCAACTCAGGGGAGCCAATGTGGCTCAGTGGTTGAGTGCCGGCTTCCCACATACCAGGTCCCGGGTTCAATTCCCAGCCCCCGATACCTAAAAAAACAAACAACCACCAAAAAAATGGAAAGAACACAATAACAAAAGACAAACAATACAATTAAAAAACAGGCAAAGGACTTGAATAAACATTTCTCCATAGAAGATACACAAATGGCCAAAAAACACATGAAAAGATACTCAACATCATTAGTCATTAGGGAAAGGCAAATCAAAACAATAAGATACCATTCACTTCATACCCACTATGTCTGCCATAATGCAGAAAATAACAAGTGTTGGTGAGAATGTGGAAAAATTGCTGGTGAGAATATAAAAAGGTGCAACCAATGTGGAAAAGTTTGGTGGGTCCTCAAAAAATTAAGCATAGAATTACCTTATGACCCAGAAATTCCACTCCTAGTATATACCTAAAAAGAATTGAAAACAGATATTCAAATACCTGTGCACAGATAGCGCACACAGCAGCTTGCTCATAGCAGCACCCTTCACAGTAGCCAGAAAGTATTCATCAACAGATGAAGGGTAAACAAAATGTGTATATCCACACAATGGAATATTATTCACCCGTAAAAGGAAATGTGGGTGACCCTTGAAAACGTTATGCTGACTGAAAGAAGCCAGACACAAAAGGTCACATATTGTGTGATTCCATTTACATGAAATGTCCAGAACAGGTAAGTCCACAGAGACAGAAAGCGAGTAGTTGTGGCCAGGGGTCGGGGAGGGGGAAACAGGAAGTGATTGCTTAACAGGTGTGGGGTTGTCTTTTGGGCTGATGTAAAAGTTCTGGAACTAGATAGTGGTTATGGCGACACTACACTGTAAATGTACTAAATGTCACTGAATTGTACACTTTAAAATGATTAATGATTAATATCATGTTATGTGAAATTTATCTCAATAAAAATGAAAAAAAAATCAGGGAGAAGTAAAAAAAAAAAAGTGGGATGCAGCTTTTCTCTCATGAGTTGCAGTGGAAAAGAAGGAAAAAGAATTCTCGTGATAAGAGAATTCACATGTACTGGCCCCCAGCAGGCATCGTGCCTACATGACCTCGTCAGCTCCACACTCACACATCCAGGGAGTGTTCTGAGCACGGCAGGTATGAAGGTGCCCCGTTTACAGAGAGCGCGGGTGCCTGCCAATGCACAGCGGCGCGGTCACTTATCCAGGACCCACAGCGGGCAAGAGAAGCCTGGACTGGGACGCAAGCCATTTGGCTCCCGAGCCGCTGCTCCTCACCGTGACACCACCCATGATGGAGAAGACACCAAGCCCAGAGACTCTAGGTCCTCACCCAAAGCCAGCCAGCTGTTCAGGGGATCAAGCCCAGTTCAGTCTTGCTCCAAGTTCTTTTCGCCTCCTCTCTCCCCTGCCTCCCAGTGTTGGCCTCAGCTCTAATCTCAGGCTGCAGCCATCAGACGATCCTTGGGGGGAAGACTCCAGGTTAATGGACAGATGAAATCTCCAGGATTGGCGGGAAGCTCATCAGTACCCAGGACTGAGTAAGATGCCTGAGCAAACAGCTAGTGTCTCTCAAGGCCTCGGGTTCTTGACCCAAATGGATGAGTCCAAAGCATCTCTGGAGGATGGATGGGCACGAGGAAGAAAAAAGCCATGAGCTGTGAATGGAAACAACGCTGCCCTAGAATCAGGACGTCTTGGTGACCACCCTGGCCAGGTCTAGAGGCTGTATCTGACATGCCTTTGTCCAACAACAGAGACTGCAGAAGGCTGGAGACATTTATTAAGAGAAGAGGTCTGGGCCTGAGTTAGAATCCCAACTCTGAATGGTATTTGTTATCCATTGCTATTGCTATTTACAACTCTTCTTTGCTATTCATTATCCCTATGACCTTTAGAGAAGAGATTCACTCTCTGGGCCTCGGTTTCCTCATCCGTAAAATGGAGACACAATCATACCTTCTTGAAGGGTTGTTGTGGGAGGATTATACAATACATACGAACAGCCAAGCTCAATGCTTAGCATATAAGCAGAATTCAATAAATGATAATTGTTTGTGACATTTAATTTTATGTGCCAATTCAGCTTAGCTATGGTGCCAGTTGTTTGGCCAAACCCTAATTTAAATATTGCTGTGAAGGGAAGCGAATGTGGCTCAAGCAGTTGGGCAACCGCCTACCATGTGGGAGGTCCCAGGTTCAGTTCCTGGTGCCTCCTAAAAAGAGAAGCCAAGCAGACACACAGGGAGCACACAACGAACACACACAGAGAGCAGACAGTGCAAACAACAAGCGGGGAAGGAAATCAATGTTTAAAAACATTGCTGTGAAGGTATTCTGTGGACATGATTAACATCCACAAATAAGTTGACTTAAGTAAAGGAGATTACCCTAAAAAATGTGAGTGTGCCTCAACCAATCTTAAAGCCTAAATTGAAGGCCTTAAGAGCAAAACCTGAGGATTCCCAAAGAATAAATTCTGCCTTAAGAAAAAACCAGTAACTCCTGAGTACCCAGCCTGCCGGCCTGCCACACAGATTTCAGACTTGCCCACACCCACAATCGTGTGAGCCAATTCCTTAAAGTAAGCACTTGTGAAAATGTCTAAACATAAATAAATGCACACATTCTATGCCTTCTGTTTCTCTGGGAAACTCTGATACATTGTTATTCATACTTATTACTAGATGTGTGACTTCCAATAAGGCCCTGGAGAGCATGTGCCCATGCTGCCAGCCTGGGGTGTGTCTGTAACCACACACAGCAGCTATGTGTGTGGCACCCTAATATGCCAGGCGTGAGACTAGGCCCTGAGAATATAAAGCCCTAACAGAGCTCATATTCTAGCAGCGGAGACAGATATTCAATAACCTTTCCAGATTCAATTATAGGATTTCAGTAGGGCTAAGTACCATAGAAGAGAAGTACAGGGGGCACTTGGATGGGATCTAATGGGGGATGGAGGACACTGATCCAGCATGAGAAATCTGGAAGACTTCTCTGAGGAAGGGGCATTTGGTCCAAGATCCAAAGGCAGAGGAGAGGTGAGCTATTAAAAAAAGAGAGAGATAGGGGAAGCATGTGTGACAGCAACTAGGCAAGGAGATGGCCACATGGGAGACAGAGAAAAGGCTCAAAAGGGGGTGGAATGAAAAAATTTTTTTAAAAATTCCATGGAACTGCACAACACAGTGTACCCTAAGTTAAACCATGGACTATAATTAACAGCACAATTATAAACATGTGCTTTCGTCAATTTTAACAAATGTACCACACCAATGCAAGGTGTTAATAATAGGGTAGTATATGGGAATCCTGGATTTCATGCATGATTATTCTGTGAACCCATAACTTCTCTTAAAAAAAAAAAAAAAAAAAGTGGCGAGGGGGCAGGTCCCTAACCTCGCAGGACTTTGGGGACCAGGTTTCCACTAGCTGGTAGAAGGATCAGATCAGATCTGCTGCCAGACCCATCCAGATCTAGATTTTAAGATTCTCTGGGCTGCCAGCTGCCAGGTAGGGATTTCCGGCTCACCAGTGAGGGGCGTCTTCAAAGACTTGCTGTCTAGGAACTCCAGGTGCTGCCGGATCCACTTGTAGTAGGAAGGGGAGGCCCCAAGGTCTATCAGCCGCAGGACTTCACAGCTGCCCTGGACACACGTGGAGGGACACAGATGGGAGGGTTAACCCAGCCCAGGATTCGAAGGTGAGCTCTCTTGATTGTATCTTACTCCATTTTTTTTTTTTTTTTTTTTTTTTTTTTTAGTTTATCACCAGCATTCTAAAAACCAGACCTAGGGAGAAAAACTAGGTCTGGGGACACATGCTTGGTTTCTAATATAGCGAATGTTTAGCCTGCCCTGGTTATCACAAAATCAGGACAATCTTACTCCATTTTGTTTTACTTGCTTAAGAGAAGTGGTTTTAGATTCTCTTTTTTTTCCCATTAGGAAAATGTTATCTACTTATAATAAAAAATTCAATTAGCAAAAGAGGCATGAGAACTAAATAACAATGCTGGCCCTGGAAAAAAAAAGTTCAGCATACAGGAACAATTGGTGCTATCGATTAGGGACTGTAGATTATAGCATTGATGTTAAATTCCCTGATTTCGACAATCTGTGGTTAATTTTTTTTTTTTTTTTTAAGATTTTATTTATTTATTCATTTATCCCCCCCTTGCTGCCTGTGCTCGCTGGGTCAGCTAACCACGCCGTGCGGGCGGGCTTGCCTTCACCAGGAGGCCCTGGGAACCGAACCTGGGGCCTCCCATATGGTAAACGGGAGCCCTACTGATTGAGCCACAGCCGCTTCCCTGTGGTTAATTTTTGATCTAAGAAAATATTCACTTAAGTATATGGGTAAGTAATTTGGTGAATGCTACTTATGCTCACATCATTCAAGCAAGAAAAATATATTAAAGCAAGTGTGGCAAAATATTAATTGGTGAATGCTTTTTAAAGGCTATTCAGTTCTTTGTACTATTGTAACTTTTCTGTAAGTTTGAAATTATTACAAGATTAAAAGTTAAGAAGACTCAAATGGAACAGAAGGACATAGAGAAAGTTAAAACTATGTTAATCCTAGGGAAGTGGCTGTGGATCAATCAGTAGGGCTCCCGTTTACCATATGGGAGGCCCCGGGTTCGGTTCCTGGGGCTTCCTGGTGAAGGCAAAGCCCACAAGGTGTGGTTGGCTGACCCAGTGAGCATAAGCAGCAAGGGGGGGATAAATGAATAAATAAATAAAATCTTTAAAAAAAAACAAAAAAAAACCTATGTTAATCCTTAACCCAAAAATAACTAGTAATAACATTTTGGTGAATATTATTTCAAGCTTTACTACGAATATAGAAAATGCATATATATATGATTTTTCATAAATGAGTCAATTTACATAAAATACTCATAACCTTTTTAACTCAGTAATATATCAAGGACATCTTTTCATGTCAGAAATTATGTTCTACATCATCATTTTAAATGTTTGCATCTTATCCTATGTTCACGATAATTTATTTAAAATTAAGAATAACATACAGGGGTTTTTTCGGGACTTGGGAATTATCCTGAGTGACTTTACAACGACAGATATAGGCCATTTTACACCAGCATATACCATGCAGAACTGTGTGGGAGAGAGTGTGGTCTACAATGTGAACTATGGTCCATGCTTAGTGGCAAAGCCCCAGGATGTGTATATCCATTGCAGGTGATGTGCCACTCTAATGAAGGATGTTTATGTGGGAGGTTGTGGGAGGTGTGGGAGGTGGGAAACATGGGAATCCCTGTAATTTTTGTGTAACATTTATGTAATCGAAGCATCTTTTAAAATATTAAAAAATTAATTAATTAAAAAAAAAGAATAACAATCAGCTGAGCAGCAGAAGTCAGACACAAAGAGCACATACTGTGTGGTTCCATTTATATGAAGTTCAAAAATAGGCAAAAGTAATCTATGGCATAGAGGTCAGACTAGTGGTTACGTTTGTAGGGGATTTCACTTGGGAAGGGACACAAGGGAGCCTTCTGGGGGGCTGAAAATGTTCTTTATCTAGATTTGGGTAATGGCTATGCAGGTGTATACACACATTAAAAAGTCATTAAGCTGTAAAGTTTAGATTTGAGTTCTTTAGTGTATATATGATATACCTCAAGAAATATTTTTCAAGATTAATATTCAGTTGTTTCTAATTTATTGGTATTACATATAACTCTTGTTTTGCTCAGGACAGCAAGGTCTCCATTTAAAAAGAAAACTCACCACCTTCCCAGACTTTTTGGCATTGGGGATGGCAGTTATCCAGTTCTGGCCAATAAGATATAAGGGGAAGATTGCTGGATAAAACATGGTTGTTACATGTCTTTGGTTCTTCCCCCTTCCCTCTGCCTCACATGTGATGGCTGGAGGTGGAGCAGCCATATTGCAACCATTAGGATGAAAGCCATAAACTGTGGATGATAAGAGAAGAAGTTTGAAGGGGCCTGGGTATTTGATGTCTTCCTAGATCAGCTATTCTAGCCCTGGACTGCTTAATTGCATGAGAAAAAAAAAAAAAAAAAAAAAAATCCACTATTCATAAGCCTCTGCAATTGGGTTTCTGTGATCTGCAGTGGAGAGCAATTCAAACTAATATTTTTGTACATATATGCTAATACCTATATTGGTCATTAAAGCAGTTCTCAAATATTTAAGGTCTCCTCCCAGACAAACAGCAGAAATGCACTTTCCCACCCTTTCAGTTAGGGATGGCTTTCCAACTTGCTTTGGCCAATGAAATCTTAGGAAAATGACTTGTGACACTCTGGGTGGGAACTTTTAAAAGCCAGTGCTTTATTCTAAATATTCCCTTCCCCTGCCCTGTTGACCATGGAAGCGCAGGTCAGGAAAGAGGCTCCAGTGCCTGGGTCCCTGAGTGGTCATATGGAGCAAGGCCCCTGTTGACCTGCTATAGATAAGTAGTGTGATCAAGGAATATATCTGTTAACTAACCGAGATTTGAGGATGGTTCATAACTGCAGCATAACCTAGTTTATCCTAATTTAATGCCCATGTTTGATTATCTCCTTGGGATTAATTCCTAGAGGTATGCATGTTTTAAGTTTTGATATGCATTGCCAAACTGCCCTCCAGAATTATCTCAATTTATACTCTCTCCAACAGGGCATAACAGAACTCATTATAATGTATCCTTGCCAACACTGGGTTTGCATAATCCTTTTAATCTTGCTAATCAGATAGGCAAAAGACATATAGGAATTTTCCTTTTTATTTTATATCTTTATAAAATCTTACCCTTTTTTAGGGGGAGCTCTAAAAGACATTATAAAGGGTTAGGGTTCAGGATAGATTACCGCTGAAGTGGAAAGAGAGGAAGAGAAAAGGGGAGAGAACAAACATTTAGGCCCTTACTATATGCCAGGCATTGAGCTTGGAACTTTATTAAACATTCATTCAACAAGTATTTATCAACTAGGAATAGAGGCAGGTGCTAGAGAAACACACCCTAACACAGTTTCCTCTTGGAAAGTCTTTCGAGGTCTTTCATTGCATCTGTACCTGTGTGGAAAACAGTTTCATTATGTGACCCTAAATGATAAAGTTTTTCAAAATTAGCTGATTATGAGCATTAATTATTTATTTGTGATGCCATCAGGAAATCATGTTTTTCAACTCTCCAGGGTCTCCAGGACGCTCAGCCAGCTACTGCTGACCTCGCCCTCTAGTGGCACCATTAGTAAACTACAGGAGTCAGGACAGCGTGGTCTAACCAGCGGAGGAACATCAAAAGGCGCTGGCCAAACAGGAAATAAAAATGGGGAAAAAACAAAACAAAACCAAGTCCCTTTAGATTGGTAGGTGCTTTTCAATTCCAGTCAGAGAGAGACACGTCAGAACACAGCCTGGGGTTGCCTGATCTTCTAAATGTTCAAAATTTTCAAAAGAAGCCAGAAATCTGAATTTTATGTAAAATCTTCACATGAATGATGAGATCATCTTTTAATAAAACACAGTAAGGGACAACCAACTCCACCCGCAGGCCTGATGAGGCCCACTACCATTTTGAGACACCTGCATTGTTTTTCTTAGAATGAAATCCAAGCACCCCTGGATTAGAATTACCTGTTGATTCAAATGCAGATTCCAGAACTAATGAATCGGCCTTTGTGGGGTGAAAGAGGAATCCACCTTTTTAAGAAGCATCCTAGGCATTTTTTTATGCTTACAAAATTTGAAGACTCTTCCCTTAGACCAAGGGTTCTCTAACTTTAGTGCACATCAGAATCACCTGGAGAACTTGTTAAAATCCAGCTCCCAGAGTGTTGGATTCAATAGGGCACAGGTGGGCCTGAGGCTCTGCATTTTTAATGAGCTCCCAGGTGATACTGACACTGCTGGTCCAGCAACATTCAGTCACTAGATTCATTCATTAGAGAATGAATGTTAATTGAGTAAGTAGGTGCTAAACTCTCACTTACCAGACTCTGTGGGGTGAGTGTTCCCATTTTACAGAAGAAGAAATGGAGGCTAAAATAGATTAAGAAGCCTCTCTCATTTTCTGCTAGTCAGAATTAACTCATCATGCTCTTTAAAGGAGTTCTTGAGCTTTTTCCGTCATCCCCCTGCCCCAATCTTCCCTGGCTGTATAGTATCAACGGAGCTTAGAGGTAAATTTGGGGACACATGGATTTCATGAATTTGGAGGTGATCACCCCCACAATTTTAGAAAAGAAGGCTCAGCCGTGAGGGAGGAGAAGGAATTGCAAACAGGTGTTTAGGGCCCTGCACTAACAGGTCCTCCTCTCAGTTCTCTGACTCATCCCCCACCATTCCTCACATGACCATCGGATTCTCCAAAGTTACTGTGTAAACCCCGGGCACATGCCCACTGCACACTTGGCGTCCCACCATTCCCCTCAGCTGTCAGTGCCTCGTCCCTGCCCTCCCCGGGTCAGACGCCGTGCATCCAATCTCCATTCAGTGTGGAGAGGCTGGAAGCAAAACACTACATTTCCCAAGTTCCCTTGCAGCTCATGCTCTGGATGGGATTTAGGTTCCACCAACCCGATGCACTTGGGCGAGCTTGGCTTTGGAAATTCCAGGCAGCCACTTTGCGACCAGAGGCGGTGGCATAGACGTGGCTTCCAACTTGGCAAGCGGCTTCCTGAACCCGGCAGGGGCCGCAGCACCCGTGGCAGCACAGTGGATTCTGATTTGGAGTCATTTGCAGCCTAGGGTCTGTTTCTTCAGCCCTCCCCGGACAAGTAAATCTGTTAGCCATTTGACACCCTGTGATAAATCCTTTTCTATGTACCATTAGCTAGAATCGCTTCCATTCTCTGGGACTGAACCAGGGTAATAAGGCGCACACACACACACCACAGAGCCTGGTACACAGTAAGCACTCAATAAATGTAGGTTCTTTTTGTTTCATTATCAACCAACAGAGAAGTTGGCAAAGGACATTAAGCAATTCACAAAAGACAAAATTTTGATAGTAAACATGATTAATCTCACTAGCAATCAAAAAAATAAGCCAAGCCCTCAATGAGGTAGCAATTGCCACATATTAAATTAGAAAACTTAAAAAAAAAATGTCTTTCAAGACTGGCAGAGGTGTGGTGGCATGGGCAAAGCTGTGCATTGCTGGAAGCGAGATCAAGGGGCTAGGGGCTCCCTCCTTTTGGAAAACAAACTTGTCCCAGGAGCCATAAAAATGATGACACCGAGCAAGTCCACTTTTGAAAATTTGTTCTGAGGTGATGAGCTTAGGGAGGATTTCTTCTCTCTTTCCAGAAAGTTTTATAATCTGATCATATCACTTTCACTATTTAAAAATTATTTTTTAAGAAAGTGATCTGGCATCATCAAGATTCAAGAACCAAATGCACAATTTAAATATGCATCTGCATGTGAATAAACATGTCTATGAGCCAGTGGAGGGCTACATCTACATCCACAGCTGTACAGAAGGTCACAGCAGCCCTGCAAGGGAGGCAGGCCGAGGTGTGTCGTGTGCGACTTGCAGCCAGGACATGGAAGCCCGTGTTGCCGAACAGGGCTTGAACCCGGCTGTCTGGCCACAGGACATGATATTAGGCATCCTCTTCTCAGCTTCACCCCTGCCCGTCCCCAGAGACCTCTCACCTTGCAGATAAACATGATGAAGGGTGACTCTACAAAGTCTTTTGTGATCAGCCGCCCATAGGAGAACTTCTCCGTCTTCCCCAGGGATACCAGCTTCCAGAGCTTCTCTTCGGACCACGACTGAAACAGATCCATCTTCCTGAAGGGAATAGCCTGTTAGAACTCATCACCCTCCATCGCATAGCATAAGCTGCCTGGCTCTTAGCAATTTCCAGAAAGGAAAACTGCTCTTCTTCATTGAAAATGACTGGGCTGGAAGATTTCCCTACCTAAGGCTGTAGCCAATCTCTTGCCATGTTAGCACCATGGCTCCCTCTACCCTTTTCTCCAGGCCCTCCCCTCCAGCCACGTTCCCCTCTCTACCCCTGGAGTAATCCAGCCTCTGTGCTTTTGTTAACTCTGCTCCACCATCCAGGAGCCTTCTCCCCTGCTCCCCACCCTCCTTGCAACTTGCGGCCGGCTAAGCTAGTCCCATTCCAAGGAGAGGCACTGGCTGGCTCACCAGCCCTCCTGCTGCCTGGCCCGGCCATCCTGACCCTCCCATTGGTTGGGGCAGCTCACTCCAGTGCCTGCCTCCCTCTGGCCAACTGGCTCCAAGTCCTCAGCTCTGGGCCTGGGGAGTGGGGGCAGTCCAGCCTCTCCTCCTTTTGCTTTTTGCTCCCTTCCCCCAGTGACTGCCCCTTCCTCTGCCCTCAGTCACCACCAACTGTGGGCTTGCTTTCCCTCACAAGCAGCTCCAAGAGACTGTGGGCTTAGGGCACCAAAGAGAAACAGCTTTGGCGCAGTGTCCAGAGGAGGAGAAGGGTCTGGAGACGCGGGAAGGAAAGCGGGACGACCACAGGAGGACCTACTTTGTGCTAAGCACTGGGCCACACGCTTCCCGTGATCATTTCATTCAATCCTTACAATGACCTTGGGAGATGGGTGTCATTATCCCCATTTTACAGAGCAGGAGACTGAGGCTCCAAGAAGTGAAGTGACCTATCTCGGGTCTAAGAGCTAAGATTGGAGCCCAGACCTATTTCCCACTGTATGAAGAAAATGATCTGCTCTTCCTTGTGGGACTAAATCCACCCCTTGTCTCCTTTCTGAAGAGTTCCCACCCAGCTCCAGCCCATGGGAACCAGAGCCCCCCACCCCCCAGGTCCCTCTCATCTATCGTTGTGTCCCCCACACACACAACCTGCATTTTCAGTGCCAGGGCAGACACTTCATCTGATCTGTACTCTTTTTCATAAAGACAAGTAACTAGAGAATAAATAAATGAAATTTAGTTTGTATGCCCTTTAGACAGCCTTTCATGTAAGTAAGTGCTCAAAAGAACAACAACAAAAAAGCTTTTGCCCCACACATGGCTGCGATTACTTAGATCCTATTATCCATGTATTCAGTATATATTTGCTGAGCTTCTACATGCGCCAGGCACCATGACGACATGGGGATTACATGGGTGAAAATGACAGCTCTGATCCCTGCCACCATATTGCTTACTGTCTGATGGAGAAATAAACAGTAAAGAAACAATTCTGTAATCAAGAATTGCAGTTTGGACGGGGACGCTCAGAAACCCGGGGTGCTAGAGAAGCCGGTGAGGGGTGAGTGTAGGGGGCGCTAGGTGCTGAGACAAGGTGGTGAAGTTCAGGGACTTCCAGACCAGGCACTGTGGGCACATCATCATCCTAAGCCTCAGGTTCCTCATCTACAAAACGCGGAAAATAAGAGAAACAACCTCAGGAGAGTGGATGGGAGATTAGAGGAGACAAGTTTGACAAAGGTCTTAGCACCCTGCCTGGCCCAGCGAGTGCTCAGTAAATGTTAGCTATTCTACTGGCCCCCAAGGAAGGGATATTCGAGTTGAGACTTGAATGGCAGGAGTTTGCAGACAGAAAATGTGGGGAGGGCAATGTGGGCATTCCAAACAGAGGGCATAACACTTAGGATATTTCCCCCAGGGCTGGGACAAAGTCAAGCACCAAATAAACACATGGCGGGGGGCAGGGGGGTAGATGCTGACTGATGGCGGAGTTACCTAAAAAATTCAAACCGATACTGAGCATCCTTTTGAATTTCCTTGTCCAGCTTGTTAGCAAAGAAATCCTCTTTGTCCACAACCAAGAGCTCCGTTTCTTCCATACAAACAACAGTGGCCCTCCTTAATGAAGAATTCAAAAGGGCCGTTTCCTGATGGGTGGAGGACAAGGGCAAGGGCAGGTGAGAGGCCACCCACAGTTTCCTGCTCTCAGCTTTGCTTCTTTCTCCCCCTGAAATCTCTCCTGTCCAGGCTGCAGGTTCCCTGGCCCCCTCTGTGCTGCCTGTTCATTCCCTCCCCCTGCGGGCCCACTTACCTCCCTCTTAATATATTTCCAGTGGAAAAAGAGACAGCAGGTCTGAATGGGACAGAGGAAAGGAGGCTGGAGAAACCTCACTGTGGAGTCACTGAATCTCTAAGGGGTTATTCAGGGACATAATCCTCAACCATCCCAGAAGGAGAAGTCAGCTTTGGACAGTACCTGGTCCACCTCCCCCGGCATGGGGCAGGGGAGGGAGCTGGGGCCCACGATGGGGCTGTGACTTGCATACAATGTATGGCAGGACTAGACCTGGCCAAGAGCTTCTGACACATCCCCTGCCACACCCCCAACCACACCCCAGGAAGCCACACCCTGCCCTCTGTGCTCACCCCAAAAGAGCAGCCCTTTTGCAGCAATGTTGGGTGAGGGTCCAGGAAGGCACTGCTGCCGTCCTCATCCTCCGTCACTGCAACCGTGCCCAGGTAGATGAAATAAAAGCTGTTGCCCCTCTGCCCCTTCTTGATGATCACACGTCTACGGCCAAACCTGGGAAGAGACCATGGCAAGTTGATCTGGGAGCAACAGAGAGGCTGGTCCATACTGGGAAGAGATCTAGACTGCTGTGCTCTTTGCTTGGGGGTGCAAATTACTGACTTGAACAAAGACCTCAGGACAGCCCACCCCCAGCCCCAGCCCCACCAAAGCTTGACCCCCTCACTAATGCCTATCTAATCGTCACCTGTTACAATGAAGTTTCCTGAGGACAGAGATTCTGCCATATGTGCTTAGATATAGTAAATGCTCAAGGCACATTTGTTGAATAAATGAATGAATGAACGCTGAAGCAATGTGTGGGTTAGAAGACTAGTTAAATGATTAGGAGCACTGGCTTTAGAGTCAGATCCGGGTCCAAATCCTGGTCTTGCCACTTAGCTGTGTCACACTAGGCAACTCAAACACCCTCTCCAAGCCTCAGTTTCTCTTATCCGTAAAATGCAGGTGAGCATGCCTAGAAAGAGATGGATAAATGGTCTTCTTGTGATCCCCAGTGGCTCACCACCCCACTGGGCAGCCTTAGGGTGGAGGTGGCCAGGCCCAGAGCAACCTGGGATTTAGTTCTTAAGCTCAGCGGGAAGTTTCTGTATTTCAAATCCAAGTTCAAATCTCACTTGTCTCAATATTCATTCATTTCCTTCCTTCCTTCAATAAATTAAATACCAACTGTGTTTGTCAGGCAAAGTGATAAAAGACACAGGCTTTGTTCTCAAAGTTATGGTCAAGTGCAGGAGGTAATGAGGGTAAAAGATGCTTTAAGAGAGGTGAGCACAGGCAAGTTCAGGAGCACAGAGAAGGGCTCTGGGGTGGTGTCCAAAGTGAGTTATCCAAGAAGACAAAAAAAAAAAAAAAAAAAAGGATGGACAAGTATCTCAGGCAGAGGGACCATGTCCAATGGCACTGCAGTGGCCAGAAAAACGGCACATTTAAGGAATAACCGTGAGCTGTTAGAGAGGAAAATAGGGAGAGAGGGCCTTTTGAGAGAGAGAGGAGGTTGAGGGAGTAATGGGAGAAAAATTTGTATGGTTCCTATCATAAAGGGCCTCAAAAGCTGGGCTGAGTTTGGAACTTAGCCAGAAGACCACGGGGAGCCCAGAGGTCTGACCTTTAATGTCTACCGAAGTCTGATGAGCCTGAGACCTTAGAGAAGTGCCCCAGTGGCAGTGTTATGTTTTCCAAACTGCTGCCATTTCCCCTAACTCCAGGCTCGTGGCAGTGCCTCAGCAGGTCCCCCTCTTCCTCCTTCCCAGTTCACTCGTCCCTCCAGCCGCAGGAGGACCAAGCGCCTCCGCTCTGGGCAGATGGCGCTTCCTTTGTGCCATCAATTTGTCACACTGTGCCCCTGCCTGGAATGGCCCTCCCCCTCTCCCCACCTACTCAAATCCCTTCAGGGGCTCAAGATCCAGCTCAGATCCAGGAAGCCTTCCCTGCCCCAGCCCGCAGCAGGGCTTCCTCTTCTGAGCTCCTAGAGTCCCCAACGGGGCTTAGCACACAGCAGCAAACTCCTCAGGGGCGAACTGGGAGGATAACCAGCTCTGGAGACAAATGGCTGAAGTCAGCAGCTGCCAGAGCTCCCCCTGCTGGCTGTGGGCTTGTTCAGGTACAAACCAGGAGCTGCCAACGCTGACTAGAAGAAGGCAGGAATATTCAGTCAGGAAATGAGACTTCGGGGGCGAGGGAGCACAGGCTGGGACTCATTCAAGCGTAGACTCCTAGAGCTGGAGCCAGAAAATGCTCAGAGACCATCCAGCTCAGTCTCCATTCTGAGGATGAGGTAAGTGAGGCCCCAGGAGCCCACGGCTTGCGGAGGGCCACTCAGCGAGTCATGACTAGTCAGCACAGACCCCAGGTCTCCTGTTCCTTTGGCTGCCAAGCACCTGCTCACCTTGCTCCTCCAACCACACCCTAATTTTGCTCTGGGGAAACCACTCTTCCTCGACTCTAGGACAACCAGAGCATCAGTGACCACAGTGATGATTCGAGAAAAGCCAATCTGGTTGAGAAAGAACTAACCCCAGGGCTTTGGACTGAGTGACTGGGAAGAGGAATCTCTCCTTCTTTCATGGGACTGAAACCGGAAAGATGGAAGTTTGGAGCTGTGGCTGAGAAGGAACCGTATACAAATGAAGTGCCAGGGGACGCAGAGAGACAGATAGACAGACAGACAGGCATTGGATCCTGGTGACCTTGAGTCCCTGAATCCAGCTGAGCCTGAAGCTAGAGAAGTCTCCCAGGACTTTTCAGATTTGTGAGCTGCCAGTGCATTCCCTTTCTATCTGTCAATTTGGGCTGGATTTTCTGTCACCTGCAACTAAAAGAATCGAGTCTCATCTGCCAACTCCTGGAGATACCAACAGCTAACAGAGGGCTTTAAGAATCACCACCTCACCTGATCTTCACAAAAACCCTGTGAAATCCAAATTATGATCCTCATTTCCCCGATGAGAATGCAGAGGCTCCGAAGAGTTAAGTTGACTTGTCTGACATCAAACCACTGCACTTACAGTCACAGGTGGGCAGAGGCAATGTTAAATTCCAGAGCTTCTAGCTCTGTGATTTTTTTTTCCCATGACACCACTCTGCCTGCTGTGGAATCTTCCTTCACACACAGCGATGACGCGCTCTTTCACTAAGCTAGAACAAAGCAGATGGTTCCCTCTGCCTGGAATATCCTTATCTACATCTCCACCTGTTAAATCTACTGTTCAAATGCCACCTTTTCTGTGAAACTGCCTCCACCAAGCCGGTGGGAGGGTTCTCTCTTCCCCCATGGATTGTTACCTGTGAAATGGGTCCTGCACTGGTTTTAAAGGGCCTTTCCCTGTAGCTGCTTGTGTTTTTGGCCCGTCTGTCCTGAGAGACTGGGACCTCCATGAAGGAAGGTACCAGGGCACAAACCTAAAGTGACCTTATAAGCCTGGATTTTCAAGACAGGCCTCACCGCAAATATTCTGCTAGGCTACCTCGGCCTTAAACCATTGACATGCCCTAGAAATGGGCAGTATTTCAACATACAACTTAGACTTCTTCTAGTACAGGATCTTTAAACTCTCTAGGGTCCATGGACCCTTTGGCAATCTGGTGAGGCCTTCATGGACTAATGTTTTAAATGCATAAAATAAAACACAGTAGAATCACAGTTACTGAATATTTAAAAAAAAAAAACAACAAATTTGTATATTTTTAAAAAAACAAATTTGTAATGTAGCAATTTATGTGCCTCCTTATGTGCTTCTTTATTAAGGCACTGAATAACAAGATCTAGCAGCTGATCTAATAACTACCATAATTTCGAAGATATGATGAACTTGGATTATTTTTTGAGCTACCTGCAATGTCTTGAATACGACATGAAAATATCTGTGATTTCTTGTGGTGAAAAAGTCACAGGTATGGCTAACTAAATTCATGACTGAAGGAAATGCTAAAGTTCATAAAAGGTTAATGAAACTAGAGATGCAATTTTTTTCTCCTCTAGGCAGACCTCTTCTTTAGTACCTGGCTGGAGGTAGCACAGTCACCGGTGACCCTTTCTGACTTTTAGGAAAACATGCCCACCCTTTGTATCCACATGGCTTAGCATGATTTTCTGGGTCCTAGAAGGCAGCCCGGGGCCTGAAATTGACCTCAGTTTCGCTATGTGTTTGCCTTGGACAAGTCGTTTTCACCCTCTGAGCCTCAGTTTCCTCATCTGAAAATGAGGGAACTAGACCAGATCCTTTCTGAGATTCTCACCAGATCTCAGGTTCAATGACTTTTTAATTCTAGGGAGATTCAATCAACCAATGAGATCAGTGAGCACGAAGATGAACTGACAGAAGACCTTTCAGGGTTGCGAGTCCACAGAGCGGGCAGCAGGACCTAGCATGGCCTTCTCCGCTGGGCTCCTCCTGCCCAGCCCAGCACAGCCCAGGGGCCAAGGGGCCTGGCCCTCACTGACCGTTCAAAGCGCATGACTCTGGCCAGGAGCAGCTGCAGTGTCTCGGTGTAGTTCCGGTAGCTATCCAGAATCTGCAGGAGGTTACAGAGGATGTGAATCTCGCTCTCCACCCTCCAAGAAGGCTTCTTCTGGGTGATCTTTATGGCCCTTGGAGGAAAGTGACCCTGGGGAGAGAGCACCAGAATGACACACGGGACCCAGCAAGCAGCTCCCCACACTCCTGCTCCTGCCCCAAGCAGAAGTGGTTGTCAAGTAATGGGTGCTCACTGCGCGACAGGCAGCACCAGGAGCCCCTTGTCTGAGCCGCCTCCTGCAGCCTAACCCAGCCGAGAAGCAGGGCACCAAGAAACGGTTACTATTCCCACCTGACACGTGAAAAGACTCAGGCAGGACTTAGCCTAGATCTGCCACATCCCCAGACCCGCATCCCCAGCCAATGGGCCACACTGCCCTTGCTGGGTGTTGACCCTCCCAGGCAATCCATGGCCCTCTAGTGTCCCCCCAGCACACATGCAGCTGTAGTTGGGGGGACCTTCCCCCTTGCCTCAGCCTGAGAGAGCCTGCCAGAGACTTTTAGCAAAACCTTTTCTTCCCTAGTGAACCAGGACTCGTGGAGCCTGGCACATCTACCCCTTCACGCACCATTCCCATCTGCTGGGGAAAGGTACTGTCAACTTTTAACACCCCTCAGTGGCTTCCCATTGCATTTAGGATGAAATCCCAGCTCCACACCACAACCTACAAGGCCAGGTGGTCTGACTCCCACCTCCCTGCCCACCCGACCTCATGTCCCCCGCTTCCCTTCATTTCCTCTTCTCTAGCTTCCTTCCTGTCCCTTGCCTGTGCCAAGTTCTGCCTTGGGGGTCTTTGTTTGCTTGGGCTGTTTCCACCACCTGGAATGTTCTTCCCTGGATTTTCACATGGCTGCCTCTTCCCCATCATTTTGGTCTCAACGCAGATGCCGCTACCTCCTCAGCGAGTCCCTCCTAGGTCACCTGTGCTAAAGTACAGCCCCCTCCACAGCACTGTGTAGACATTGCATCATTTTCTTCAAGGCATTTAATATTTTCTGAAATGATTTCCCTCCTTTTTGCTAATGTACGGGTTACGTCGTTTCCCTACCCTGTGAGCACACAAACACATATACACACACAAACTGCACTGTCCATTATGGGTGCCACTAGCCACATGTGGCTATTAAAATGTAAATTGAGGGAAGCGGCTGTGGCTCAATCAGTAGGGCTCCCGTTTACCATATGGGAGGCCCCGGGTTCAGTTCCCGGGGCCTCCTGGTGAAGGCAAGCCCGCCTGCACGGCGTGGTTAGCTGACCCAGCGAGCACAAGCAGCAAGGGGGGGATAAATGAATAAATAAGTAAAATCTAAAAAAAAAATAAATAAATAAAAATAAAATGTAAATTGAATTAACTAAATATTGAGTTCCTCAGTCTCCCTAGCCACATTTCAAGTGCTCAGTAGCCACATGTGTCTGGTGGCTCCTGTATTGGACCACGCAGATTATAGAACATTTCCTATTGCGGAAAGTTCTATTATACAAAGATGCTCTAGAATCTAAGTCCTGATGTAAACATAGTAGTGACCTTGTCTATCCTGTTTACCATCCTAGAATAGTGCCTCATACATAGTAGGTACTCAATATAAAAGGAAAAATGGAAAGAATGAATGAATGCTGGCCATCCTACATAACAGTCATTGTTAGAGAAGAAAAGTGAAAATGGGACATGATGAAGAATTCTGGACAGATAAGAAACCTCACATATTCACTCAGAAAGGAAGAATAGTTTAAGGATTAAAAGCACAGGGGGTCTAGTGCCAAATGCCTGGGTTTGAACCTCAGCCCTGCCCCTTCCTAGCTGTACATCCTGGAGCAAATTGCTTCTCATCCCTGCGCCTCAGTTACCCTATCTGATAATAGCAGAATCTATATGTATAAATAACAGAATTAATATGTGTAAAGGGGTTACAGCAGTGCCTGGCACACAGCCAGGTTTTGGGGGTGTTAGCCATTATTTACGGTCTCAGTCAAGTTTAATCTCTCCACTTTCCAACTCCCTCTTGCTACCAATAACCCATAGGGATTTCTATTGCAAGGCCAATTTATGGCAAAATACAGATATCCCTGATCTCTATAAACCAAAAGGATCCTTTGGCACCCCCTGGAACAATAATTCCTCCAAGAAGTCTTGCTTACCACCCCAACACTCTCTTCTCTGGATTCTCAGGATTCCTATAGAACTGATTCTGTTTGTTATTTACCTTTTGGGGTAAGTTTTATCACCTTAACTCCTTATCAGCTCCTTAAAGGAACAGTGGGCATGTTATATAACCCGGAATTCCCCACAACCTGACCCAGATCTAGGTCTACCATAGAAGCTCAAAAAAACACTTTGTGTAGGGAAAAGGGTCTATAATTAAAAGAGGGCTGGGGGAAGTGGATGTGGCTCAATCAGTTGGGCATCTACCTACCACATGGGAGGCCCCAGGTTCAGGTGTGGTGCCTCCTAAAGAAGACAAGTAGACATCTGCACCTGCTGCAAGGAGAGCTAGACCCCATCCCAGCATGCCGCACCCAGGGCAACGAGCAGACACCTAAATGAGCAAATGCCACAGGCCAGCAGACACTGCAGCCCCGTGGGGAGCGTGTGTGGCTCAGGCTGTTGGGCATTCACCTCCCATGTGGGAGGTCCCTGGTTTGGTTCCTGGTGCCTCCTGGAGAAGGCAAGCACACAATGAGCAGACAAAGAGAACCATCGGAGGAGGGGGGGGATAAATTTAAAAAAGAATAATAAACAGATAAAATGAAAAATAAATAAATCTTAAAAAAAAAAAAAAAAAAAAAAAGGGCCAAGGAGACGGGGCCACTGCCCACTTCTCAGACGCCATTCCTCACCTATCCCACACAAACTGCCAGCCTCCAAGTGACTGTCCACAACCCCACATGGCCTGTTTGTTTCCTTTCCCTTTCTTTCGTGTGCATAAAATTTTTGTTGAAAATAACAGGAGCAAACACAGTGTCAAACACAGGCTGGTCTGGAAAGTTTCAGAAACCTAGAATTTGGCTGACAACTGGTTGTGCATCATACACAAGAGGGCCTGAAAAATTAGATTATGCCCATGAGAGACGGACAACAGATGCCACACCTTGGCCCCAAGTGGGGTAAGGGGTGGCCAGGGCTGGGAACAGGTGGGCCTGGCACCAATCAAAAAGTTCTGTTCTCAAAATCAGAAGTGAAATTAAGCAATATCTTGAGGCAAATGAAAATGAAACACAACATATTAAAACTACTGGGATACAGTGAAGGCAGTGCTAAGAGGGAAATTTATAGCTCTAAATGCTTACATTAAAAAATAAGAAAGAAAAAGGAAAAAAAAGACAAGAAAAAAAAAAAAGGAGCAGATGCAGCTCAGTGGTTGAGCGCCTGCTTCCCATATATGAGGTTCTGGGTTCAATCCCCAGTACCTCCTAAAAAAGAATAAAAAATAAATAAGAAGAAAGATTTCACATCAGAAATCTAACCTCAAAACTGGAAGAACTAGACAAAGAAGAGCAAACTAAACCCAAAGCAAGTAGAAGGAAGGAAATAACAAAGATTAGAGTGGAGATCAATAAAATAGAAAAAAAAGCAATAGAGAAAAGTTGGTACTTTGAAAAGATCAACAAAATCGACAAAACTTTTACTAGACTGACAGAGAAAAAAAAGAGAGAGGATACAAATAAAAATCAGAACTGAAAGGGGGAACATTACTACTGACCCTGCTGAAATAAAAAGGACTGTAAGAGGATAATATGAACAACTGTATGCCAAGAAATTATATATCCTAGATGAAATGGACAAATTCTTAGAATTTGCATTTACTCAAGAAGAAACAGAAGATCTCAAAAAAACAATTTTTAGTATAGAGATTGAATTAGTATTCAAAAACCTCCCAACAAAGAAAAGCTCAGGACCAGATGGCTTCACAGAGGAATTCTATCAAACATCCCAAGGAGATTTAACTCCAGTTCCGCTCAAACTCTCCCAAAATATTGAAGAGGAGGGAACACTTCCTAACTCATTCTACAAGGTCAACATCACTCTTATACCAAAGCTGGATAAAGATACCACAAGAAAAGAAAACTACAGACCAACATATCTTATGAATATAGGTTCAAAAATAATCAACAAAAATACTAGGAAACCAAATCCAACAGCATATTAAAAGAATTATACACCATGAACAAGTGATATTTATCCCTGGTATGCAAGGTTGGTTCAACATAAGAAAATCAATTAATGTAATGCATCACAGTAACAGAATGAAGGGGGAAAAAAACACATGATCATTTCAATTAATGCAGAAAAGGCATTTAACAAAACACAGCACCCTTTCTTGATAAAAATACTTAGAACACTAGGAATAGAAAGAAACTTCCTCAATATGATAAAGGGCATATATGAAAAGCCCACATCCTACTTAACAGTGAAAGACTGAAAGCTTTCCTTCTAAGATCAGGAACAAGACAAGGATGCCCACTGTCACCACTGTTATCAACATTGTGCTGGAAGTTCTTCCCAGAGCAATTAGGCAATAAAAAGAAATAAAAGGCATCCAAATTGGAAAGGAAGAAGTAAAACTTTCCCTATTTGCAGATGACATGATCCTATATATAGAAAATCCTGGGGAAAAAAGCCACAGCAAAGCTCCTAGAGCTAATAAATGAATTCAGCAAAGTGGCAGGTACCCAAAAATCAGTACTGTTTCTATACACAAGCAATGAACAATCAGAAGAAGAAATCAAGAAAAAAATTTGATTCACAATAGCTACTAAAAGAATAAAATATCTAGGAATAAATCTAACCAAGGGTGTAAAAGACTTCTACACAGAAAAGTACAAAACACTGCTAAAAGAAATTAAGAAGACCTAAATAAATGGAAGAATATGCTGTGTTGATGGATTGGAAGATTAAATATCATTAAGATATCAATAATAACCAAAGCAATTTATAGATTCAATGCAATCCCAATCAATAATCCAACAACTTTCTTTGCAGAAATGAAAGGCCAATCATCAAATTTATATGCAAGAGTAAAGGGTCCCGAACAGCTAAAGCCATCTTGAAAAAGAATGAAGTTGGAGGACTCATACTTCCCAATCTTAAAACTTATTACAAAGCCACAGTAATTAAAACAGCATGGTACTGGTACAAGGACAGATATATAGACCAATGGAAAAGAATTGAGAGCTCATAAATCAACCCTCACGGTTATGACCAACTGATTTTTGACAAGTTGGCAAACACTACTCAACTGGGAAAGAATAGTCTCTCCAACAAATTGTGCTGGGAAAACTGGATCTCCATTTGAAAAAAATCAACTTAAGATGGATCAAAGACCTAAATATAAGAGCTAGAACTATCAAACTTCTGGAAGAAAACATAGGGAAGCATCTTCAGGACCTTGTGTTAGGTAATGATTACTTAAACTTTATACCCAAAACAACAAACAACAAAAGAAAAAATAGATAAATGGGACCTCATCAAAGTAAAAAAATTTTGCTCCTAAAAGGACTTTATCATGAAACTGAAAAGACAACCTACACAATGGGAGAATATATTTGGAAACCACATATCCAATAAAGGGTTAATATCCAGTATATATAAAGAATTCCTTCAACTTAACAACAGAAAGACAAACAACCCAAATTAAAAACGGGCAAAAAATTTGAATAGACATCTCTCCAAAGAAGATAAACAATTGGCCAGAAAGCACCTAAAAAGATGTTCAACATCACTAGCCATGAGGGAAATGCAAATCAAAACCACAATGACTACCCACAATAAAAATAAATTAAAAAAAAAAAAAAAAAACACAATGAGATACCATCTCACACCCATTAGAATGGCTGTTATTAAAAACAAAAATGGAAAATAACAAGTGTTGGAGAGAATGTGGAGAAATAGGAACACTCATTCATTGCTGTTGGCAATGTAAAATGGTGCAACCACTGTGGAAAACAGTTTGGCAGTTCCTCAGAAAGCTAAGTATAGAATTACCACAGAACCCGGCAATTCCACTACCAAAAAGAATTGAATGCAGGGGCTCGAATAGATATTTGCACACCAATGTTCATAGCAGCATTATTCACAATTGCCAAAATAATGGAGGCAACCCAAGTGCCTACCCAAGCAATGAATAGATAAATAAAATGTGATATATACATACAATGGAATATTATTCAGCCGTAAAAAGGAATGAAGTCCTGATACATGCAACAACATAGATGAACCTTGAAGACAACATGTTGAGTGAAATAAGCCAGACACAAAAGGACAAATATTGTACAAACTCACTGATTTGAAACAATTAGAATAAGCAAACTCATAGAGTCAGAATCTAGAATATAAGTTACCAGGGGACAGGGTGGGAAAAGGGAATGGGAGATTAAAGCTTAAAATGTACAGGGTTCTTATTTGGAATGATGGAAATGTTTTGGTAATGGACAGTGGTGATGGTAGCACAACATCATGAATGCAATTAACAGAAATATATATCTGAATATAATTAAAAGGGGAAATGTTAAGATAGTACATTTGATAACAGAATAAAGTTTTTTTAAAAATCCATAGAAGGGGAGGCGGCTGTGGCTCAATCAGTAGGGCTCCCGTTTACCATGTGGGAGGCCCCGGGTTCAGTTCCCGGGGCCTCCTGGTGAAGGCAAACCCGCCCACGTGGCGTGGTTAGCTGACCCAGCGAGCACAAGCAGCAAGGGGGGGATAAATGAATAAATAAATAAAATCTTAAAAAAAAAAAAAAAAAAAAATCCATAGAGGGAAGTGGATGTAGCTCAAGTAGTTGAGCTCCTGTTTTCCATGTACAAGGTCCCACATTTGATCCCCAGTACTTCCTAAAAATAAACAAAAAAACAACTATCATTGGGGAGCAGATGTAGCTCAGCAGTTGAGCACCTGCTTGTACAAGTTCCTGGGTTCAATCCCAGGACCTCCTAAAAATAAAAAAAATCCATGGAACTACACTACACAGTGAACCCTAAATTAAATCATGGACTTTAATTAATAGTACAATTATAAAAATGTGCTATCATCAATTGTAACAAATATTCCACATCAACACAAGGTGTTGGTGGTGGGGTGGTATATGGGAATCCTGTATTTTTTGCTTGATTGTTCTATAAACCCACAACTTCTCTAATATAGAAAAAAATTGGGGGTGGGGGGGTTAATGGATATTGGTGATGGTAGCACAGTATTGTGAATGTAGTTAATACTACTGCATTGTATACATGAAAGTGGCTAAAATGGGAAATTTTGAGTTGTATGTGTGACACCATAATTTAAAAACTTTACCAAAAAGTGTTAAACATAGAATGAAAAAAAAGTTCTCTTCTCCCCATCTTTCCATGAGAGAAAAACCAACATGGCTATCCCAGGCCGAGTCAGGTCACAATGGATCTTCCCTATCTATAAGTAGGCTCTTTAAATTTTTTAAATTAATTTAAAGTTTTAACTTAATATCCAGGGTTTGGTGGGGAAAGGCCGGGAAGATAACAAGGATTCCTGAAATGCAGAGAACGAGTCACACGATCCAAAGCCTGACACAGACATAAAGGCATTCCCCTGCCAGGGCAGGTGAAACTTCCTCTGCACCAACCACCTCATCCTCCCAGACCCTCGTACCCAGGGTCTCATGGGGCAGCAAAACTCACTCACAGGCCATCTCTCGAGTGCTAGACCAGCACTTCCCGCCCCCCCCCCCCGCCCCCGCCCCATTCCCACCCTACTTTCTACTCCGCCTGGGGCTCTCATATCCTTTGCTTTGCCTCCCACTGTTTTCTCACAGGTCCAACCCAGGGGCCTCTCGAATGCCAGGTCTGGAAGGGCTGGCTGACATTAGCTGTTTCACAGAAGAGGAAACTACGTCGCTGGCTCAGGGTGGCACACCGGGCAGAGCCTGGGCTGAAAGCAGCTCGCCTGCTGCCTGGCCCCGTGCTTCTTCCAGGGCTGTTGCAGACAGCAGCCCCCCACCCCAACAAGGCCAGGGCTCCGCATACCTCCTCCGCGATGAAGTCCATGGTATCAAACATGATTCGGCCTTGTCTCTTTTTCTGAAAAGAGGAGAGAGCAGGAGAGAGCATCAGCTAGGTCTGCCCCTAGAATTTAGCATCCAAAACCCCCCTGCAGTTTCTGGACCACCGTGGTGGGCAGGAAGCCATGGGAAACCTCCTACCAGCTGCCTCTCATGCCCACCTCTGCTCAGACGCCCACCTCAGCACTAGACTTGGATTCCTTACTGTTTCTTTTGGTTACTGTTGGAATGGAAATGATCACCATTGGAATGGGAAGCGCTTCTTCTCCACTCCTGATGTCTCCTTCTACATGGAGGGAGGTATACTAGCGGAACACTAGCCTCTCTCCTTCCACAGTGAGTTTGGAAGAAGAAGCTGGGCACGTTCATCCTCTCCCCTTCCCTTGGAGCCCACATTCTGCTCTGCCCTTCTTTGCTGTGGCCCAGCACTGCTTGTGACTGAGTGTGCCCTGGGGTTCAGAGTCAGGTAACCCTCTTGCCTGATGATACAAGTCACAGTATCCATTCGAAGTCTGACCATTAATAAAGGTGGCAGTTGGGTCTCCCATCTGCTTTACCCTTTGTCCTCTCTATCAGTTGACTCAGAGCTTGGACTGGGAAGTGGGATGCTATTTATTGCACCTCCTCAAAGCCTCATAATCCTGCTGAGCCCAGCTGCTTACATCCCAGAAGGAGAAGATTGGGAGCTTTCTATGGGCAGTTTCAATGATCTGATATTCGCGGAATCCCCTGAGGCCTTGGCGGAACATTTTACACACTCGGATCATCACAATGATATCCAAGGTGAGCTGGTACAGCCCCTGTGGAAACAAAGCAAACGAGATTAATGCAAAGTATCTGTTTCCAACAGTCAACAGCAGACTGGGTGGTGCTGAACATGATGAAATTTAACGGGGTAAAATGCGGTGGGAGTGTGCTGGGGTCATGGTACATTTTCAGGAAATTTTCAAACCTGTTGAAATCATCTTGGTAGCTTGAAAGTGGCCATGGTGGGAGTATTTACACCACAGAAATCGGCAACTACTACAAATCCGAGCATATCCCTCCCCAAGAGCCAGTTGTTAAACATTCACCACCACACCACCAGTTCAATACCAAGTCCTTCACTTCAGTCCTAAAATAAAGAACACAAGTAACTGCAGGCTGTGTGGGCTATGCAAAGAGTCTGAATTTTGGAATCAGATGGATTTGAGTTCAAATCCCAGCTACCACTTACTAGTTATATGATCTTAGGTAAGTTTCAGAGCCTCTCTGAACTTTTAGTTTCTTCATCTCTCTCTCTTAGGTGGTTATGAATGTTAGTGAGATAATGTTATAAAGATCTCTAACCAGTGTTATTTAGTTTTCCAGTTATAAGGGTGGGGGACATCTGCCTTAATGGCTTTATATATGAAAGAGAATAAGGTAATTTAGGTGGTGCAAACTCAATAAGAATTCAGAATGAGATGTAGCTTCTGAAAAAAAAAATGACTGTAATCTAAAGCCATATACCAGTTGAAACACTGTCCCAAACAAGGAACATGCTAGTCCCAGGCTAATCTTCTCTCGTTAGACTACCCTCAAGAGTTCTGCACTCAATTTGGGGATACTGAAAGCTTGTTCTTTCCCTGGAGGAATCAGTCAGGATTGTGAGTTTCAAGAAAAATGTCATCTGAAGAACTATTGCTTTCTCAGCCAAGTTTCCCATTTTGCTTTGGCTTGTGGAAACTCATAGCCAAATTTGTAGCTCGAGTATAGCAACTGTGTAGGCTCATACCTACATCTTCTTTTACTACTTTGTTTAAGACTCCTATTCTGTTATGTTTTCCTCCTGCTCCTTCTTCTTATTTTTAAATTTTTATATTTTCCATAGTTTGTCTTTCTTAAAAGCTTGTATAAGTAGAGTAAACGTAGATAAAAATGTAAAGCAAGGAAAAGACCAACTGCTACTTGAAAGCTGTGACTGTTTCTTCCTGGAAAGTATGCCTGTAACAGAACTGTCCCCAGCAATCTAGAACTGTGCTCTACATAGAGCTGGAAGACAATAAATGTGGGCTGATCATGGAAATTTTATTTGTTCTTTTTTTTTTTTAAAATAATATATTGACTTTTTAAATTGAGGTGAAATTCACGTAACATAAAATTAATGATTTTAAAGTGAACAATTCAGGGGCATTTAGTACATTCACAATGTTGTGAAACTACTACCTCTATCTAGTTCCAAAACATTGTCATCACCCCAAAATAAAACTCCCATACCCATTAAGCAGTTCCTCCCCATTCTCTCCTACCCCCAGCCCTTGGCAACCATCAATATTCTTTCCATCACTTTGAATTTACCTGATCTGGACATTTCATATAAATGGAATCATACAATATGTGACCTTTTGTGTCTGGATTCTTCCACTCAGCAGAATGTTTTGAAGGTTCATTCACATTGTAGCATATATCAGAATATCTTTCTTTTTTATGGTTGAAAAATATTCCAGTAATATGTATATACCATATTTTGTTTATCCATTCATCTATTGGTGGACACTTGGGTTGTTTCCACCTTTTGGCTATTGTGAATAATACTGCTATAACTATGTGTGTACAAATATTTGTTTGAATATCTATTTTCAATCCTAGGTATATCCTGGGAGTGGAATTTCTGGGTCATATAGTAATTCTATGTTTAACTTTTTTTTTTTTTTTTTAAGATTTATTTATTTACTTTATCCATTTTAAATCCCCCCTTTCCCATTTGCTGTTTTTTTTGTGTCCATTCACTGGGCAATTCTCCGTGTCTATTTCCTGCCATCTCTTCTCATCCTCCTCTTCCAGTCTTCACCAGGATTAGATCCTGGAGACCTCCCATGTAGGAGAGAGGTATTCTACCGCCTGCGCCACCTCAGCTCCTGTATGTTTAACTTTTAGAGAAACCATCAAAGTGTCTTCCATAGTGGCTGCACCATTTTACATTCCCACCGGCAATGGACGAGGGTTCCAATTTCTCCACATCTGCAACACCACTTGTTATTTTTTTATTTTATTTTTTTTTTTTTAAAGATTTTATTTATTTATTCATCCATCCCCCCCCTGCTGCTTGTGCTCGCTGGGCCAGCCAACCACGCCGTGCGGGCGGGCCTGCCCCCACCAGGAGGCCCCGGGAACCGAACCCGGGGCCTCCCATATGGTAAACGGGAGCCCCACTGATTGAGCCACAGCCGCTTCCCAAAGATCAAGGACATTTACTCCTGGTATTTCTGAAGATTTCTAGTAATTGTGTAACACCACTTGTTATTTTCTATGTTTATTATTATTATAGCCAACCTAGTAGGTGTGAAGTGGTATATCATTATGGTTTTGATTTGAATTTCTCTAATGACTAATGATGTTGAGCATATTTTCATGTTCTTCTTGGCCTCCATTTGTTCTTATTTTTTGGACAAAGAAGTGTGTGGGGTAGAGATCTGTGGTCCAGAAGTCCTAGCTTTTTCCAGAGACCCTTCCTCTATTCTCCATCCTTGTACCTTTATGTCCTCAGTCCTTTGAGTCAGATGAGAGGAAAAACTGTGTTCCACTTAGGAACCCCCAGGCTTGGTCACAGGCCTGCTCCCATCCCAGTGCCTTTCTACGCATCAGAGATCTGGTGTGGGGTATCTGTCCAGTTTACAACAATCTGTTAACTGCCTCCAAATTCAGAGTGATGGATTCCTAACAGTGTGACCCCAGCTCTAAGGCACATTTGGTGGATTGGCATGGTCACCAATGGTAGACAGAGCATTGCCTCCCAAAGAGTCTACAGCCTAATCCTAGCTACAAATGTGTTAGGTTATATGGCAAAAGGAATTAAGGTTGCAGATAAAATTAAGATTGCTAACCAGCTGACCTCAAGGGGGGAAGAATACCCTCGATTACTTAGGTGGGCCCAATGTAATCACAAGGGTCCTCAAAAGGGAGACAGAAAAGAGGAATCAGAAAAAGCTGTGACTAGACTAGAATGGTCAGAGAGACGCAATCTTGCTGGCTTTGAAGATGGAGACGGGGGGCCCAAGCCAGAGCCCAAGTCAAGGAACATGAGTAGCTTCTAGAAGCCAGAAAAGCAAGGAAATGGATTCTTCCCTAGAGTCTCCAGAAGGGAATGCAGCCTTGACAGCACCTTGATTTTAGCCCAGTGAGACCCCTGTCAGATTTCTAACCTACAGAACTGTAAGATATTAAATTTGCATTGTTTTAAGCCACTAAGTTTGTGGTAATTTGTTATAGCAGCAACAGAAAATTTATATGCCTAATCTAAAATAGGCCATCTATTTTTTCCCTGGGAATTTGGAACTGGGACCAAAAACAAATCAGCCTCTCTATCCCATTAGAACCTGGAAGTAAGGGCAGCCATCCTCTGCCAAAGAGACTGAAAACAAAGAAAGTTGGGCTGCTCAGAAAGAAGGCTTCAGCATGCCCAGCTGCATTTTGAATTTGGATTCTATGAGACAAAATTTCACCTTAAAATCAGGAGCAGATCCTGGTTTGGGGGAACCTAAAACTTATATAATTTAAGGAACTGTCTTTAAGGGAAAAAAGAATAAAATAGTAAAGACAATATTAGATATAGGGCCTAGGAAAAGGCCCATGCAAGTAAGGGGCCCTTAAACTTAAGTTGTCTATTTATAATAACTCATTTTTCATTTAAGCTGGCTCTAGTGGGCCACTGCTGCTTGAAACCGAGGTGAAATATTTGTACTACCAAATATTTCTCAAATATCTCACCACCCAGAACATAAAAACATCTTCCCATAAGTATAGTATGACTCACTGGTTGCCTCCAATATCTATTCTTTCTTGGTAAAACAAGCTGGGTATGTTGCTGCCCACCTAAAGTTCTATATCTCCCACCCTCCCTTGCAGCTCAGTATGACCATGTGACTAAGTCTTGCCCAATAAGATGTAAGTGGAAGCATTGTCTGATTACTCCTGAGATATCTCTTTAATGGGCAAGGGGTGTGATTTATGGGGGAAAGATCAGAGTTGAAGAAGTGATCTTGCTAGAAACCCCATGGGGTAGATGATTTAGGAAAAGTGTATATAGAAGGAGCAGGGCAAAGTAAAGCAGAAAGGGCAAGAGGATCCAGAGAGCAGAGATGGATATTGGAGAACTAATGTTAGTGCACAAATCAAGAATAAATAAATCTGAGAAATTCCACAATATTTACCTGTAGGTAGAAACCAAAATTCACATGTGGCATGAGTTATGTATACCTATTGTTTAGAATCAGGGAGGGAATTTGAAAACTCTGAATACTATGGGGTAATTAACATAAAACTGTTATTTATAAAATATCTGTATTTATATTTTCTTTATTAGAAACAATAGTGATAGCCTTCTTACTTTTGGCACTGGAAGATGAGAGTCCACTCCCTGTTTCTCAAAGATAACGCTAAATGTCTCTGT
Organism: Tolypeutes matacus; assembly: GCA_026826555.1. Lineage (NCBI taxonomy): Eukaryota > Metazoa > Chordata > Mammalia > Cingulata > Chlamyphoridae > Tolypeutes > Tolypeutes matacus. The sequence continues at coordinate 11,027,479 of JAKSZT010021619.1, forward strand.
GGTTGGAATAGGGGTTACTTACAGTATTAACTGCTTTAGTGCTTAGACTGAGTGTGAGTGAAAAACCAGAGGAAAAGAGTTAACGGCTGAGCTATTAGCAACAATGGAATCAGTGATCTTCAGAGATGTAGTTATAGACTTCACCCAGGTAGAGTGGGGCCTGCCGGACACATCCAGGAGAAAACTGGATAAGGATGCTGAAGAATCACAATCATCTAGTGTCCGTGGCTCTGCGAATCAGATGTGATTTCACAGTTGGAGCAAAGAGAGGAGCTGGAGAGACAGGCACTGGGATTGCTCCAAAGCCAGATTCCAGGCAAGGAAAGTAACATTAAAAAAAACAAGAAATTATATCCATGTGACATATCTCCAGAAAGGAGAAATTCAACATCCTGTCAATGCAGAGACCTCATACTCCAGAGGATCAATTTGAATGTAGTAGTCTGGAAGAGGATTACATTCACAACTCCATTTATTCAGCATGTGTTAATGGGAAAGAAACCCTATGTCCAGCAAACAATTTTGAAAAGTCCTCAGTGACCCATCATCCTTTAATCAACTTAAGCAAGTTCATACCAGAAGCAAATCATATGAGTGTCATCTATATGAGAAAGCCTTCAGAAAAATTTTTGTCCTTAGACAACATAAGAGAACTCACACTAGACAGAAACCATATGGATGACATATACCTGAGAGAGTCTTCATAATAGTTCCACCCTTAGACAAACAACAGAACTTACACTAGAGAGAAACCATATGAATGCCACATATGTGGGAAAGCTTTCATTCAATGCTTTGTCCTTAGACAACATTAAATAATTCACACTGAGAAAAACCAAATGATTGTTATCTATGTGAGAAAACCTTCAAACAATGTTCTGCCCTTAGACTACCTGTGATAGGTTTTCTGTACCCCAGGAAAAAAAAAAAACATGTTCTTAATCTTAATACCATTTCTGTGGGTGTGAGCCCAATGAAAGTAGGACCTTTTGAAGGTGTTTTTAATTAAAGTGTAGCCAACTGAATCAAGATGAGTCTTAATCTTACGACTAGAAGTCTTATAAAGAGAAAGTCATAGGGAGGAGCCAGCAGCTGGAAGTCAACAGAACCTGGAAGAGAAAGGTGAGGACATTTCCATGTGATGGGAAAGCCAAGGAACTCAAGGATTGCCCGCCAGCCAGAAAGCTATCATCCCCAGGAGGAAACAAGCCTTCTAGCCTCTGAAACCATTAGCCAATAAATTCCTGTTGTTAAGCCAAACCCATTGTGTGGTATTTGTCTTAGCAGCCTGGGAACCAAGATATTACCTGAGAGATCTCACACTGAAGAGACCCATGTGAAAGTCAACTATGTGGGAAAGTGTTTAGTTAATGTGACTTTAGACAACATGAGAAAAGTCACAATGGGGAAAAATCATATGAATGTCCTCTATGTGGAAAAGCCTGCACTTATTTTCCTAATTTTAAATGACATGAGAAAACTTACACTATAAATGCAAAGAATGTGGAAGAGACTTCTGCTACTGCTTTAATCTTTAAACATACAAAAAAACTCACACATTGGGAAACATGTCTGTAATCAATATGGTAGAGCCTTATACAATTTTACTACTTAAGTCAACCTAAATGAATTCATGATGAAGAGAATCTAAGAATCCTCTGTGTCTTCCATGTGGCAATATCTTTAGTCAATAGTCTGACCACATACAGTAGGAGAGAGCTCACAATAGAAATGTAATGAATGTGGAAGAGACTTCGGCCATAGCCTGATCTGTTAAACAAAGCAGAGAACTCTCACATGAATGAAATATGTCTGTAATCAGTGTGGAAATTCCTTCATATATAATTTATCCTTTAAACAAAATGAGTGAAATGCACAGGAGAAAAACCCTAGATCTATAATCACTATTCACTATCATTCAGCTGAGCTCCAGCCATGGTGGCCATGTGAAAATGCAGTGTAGCAAAAACTGCTAAAACAGGAAAAAGAAGGCAAGAGTTTACTAGAAGGAAAAAGCCTTTTAGTGAAAAACAGGTAATTCATGCTGTAGAAGAATTTCAAGGAAAACTCTTGAGAAATTGTTTATTCATAGAGCAATTCTTGAGCATGTGAAGATTCACATTGAATAAAACACTTATAGTCATGAATGAAGGAAAATCTTCAGTGATCACTCATTCCTTAGTTAACATTAATATTCTTACACTGCAGAGAAAATAATCCTAAAGTCAAACTGGAAAATCGTTCAGTTGGATTTCATACCAGAAAACTCAGACTGAGGGAAAAACACTGAAAGAATCCTTGAGCACACACAATTCAGCAAAATATTCAGCATTTTGACAAAATTCCTATTATTAAAAAATATAGATAGCATAAAATGTAGGGTTATTAAATGATCTTGCATATTGAATAAAGTATTTTTGTAATAAGTAATAAGCAATAAGATTAAACTTAATATGTTATATACTTGCAAATATGTAAACAGTAGAAGTTTTGCTGAAAAAAAATTTTTTAAAGCAAGGAGTGTGATTCCTTTTTCTCCTTCTACTTCCAGCTGCCTAGAATGCAGGCATCAAGGTAGATGCTCCAACAGCTGTCTTGAACCTGAACCACGAAGTGATCTTGGGAATAGAAGGCAGCTAGTTGAGAAACAAGAGTGGTCCCTTATACTGTGGGCCATCATACAAGCCCTGAACCACCTACTGATGCACTTAATTTACTGGAAAGAGAAATAAAAGCCTAGCTTGTTTAAGCGCTTTTTTTTCCAAGTCTTTATGTTACCTACAACCAAATCTAATCCCAACTAACACACCCCAGGAATATGATCTACTCAAAAGCTGATCTTATTTACCCCTGTACTCTTGGCATGTGGCTCAGTGTCTGGCATAAAATTGAATATCCAAGAAGTTTAGACAGATTGGATGAAATTGCATAACACTTTGCAGTTAAAAAGTGTATTATTAAATTATAACTAGTACACTCATACATCATTTCTCACTATCAGATTATCAAAAACCCAAAAGTTAGATAACACACTCAGCTATGCTATTTTAAAAATTGACATTCTCAATTATTGCTGATAGGAGCGTAAAATGGTACAACATAATTTTAACATAATTACAAAAACATTGACTTTGACTCAGCAATACCACTTCTAGGAATCTACTCTGAAGATTAACTGTCATAAATACAAAACAACATGCATACACAAAATCCTTGATTACAGAATTATTTATTATCACAAATGATTAGAAACAATCCAACTGTCCTTCAATAGAGGAGTAGCTGAATAAACTGTGGTACAACCATATGATGGAATACTATACAGCTGTAAAAACTCATGAAGATCTTCATGTACTGATTTTTTTTTTTTTTTTTTTTTAAAGATTTTATTTATTTATTCATTTATCCCCCCTTGCTGCTTGTGCTCGCTGGGTCAGCTAACCACGCCATGCGGGCGGGCTTGCCTTCACCAGGAGGCCCCGGGAACTGAACCCGGGGCCTCCCATATGGTAAACAGGAGCCCTACTGATTGAGCCACAGCCGCTTCCCCATGTACTGATTTGGATATCTCTGATACCTGATATATTTCAAGTTTAAAAAGCAAGGTAAAGGGGGTCGGATGTGGCTCAACTGGTTGGGCGTCCGTCTCCCATATGGAGGGACCCGGGTTCGATCCCCGGGACCTCCCGGTAAGGGAAAAAAAAAAAAAAAAAAAAAAAAAGCAAGGTAAACCATGGACTATAGTTTATAGTACAATTATTAAAATGTGTTTTTAAAAGGCATGGTTATAGAGGAGTGTATATAGTATGGTAACTTTTGTGCATGACTTAAAGGAAATCACATAGTATATAAGTAATACATATAATGTATATTATATGTTATATATTAAAGGAAATGCTGAAATAATAAACCAGAAACTAATAAAAATAGTTTCTCATGGTGGAGGAAAAGAAGTGAGACTTTTCTGAGTAAACCTTTTTATATAGTTTTGACTTCTGAAATATGTATATATTTTACTAGTCAAAAAATAAAATTAAATCAAAAAGGGAAAAAGCAACCCCAGAAACTAAAAAATGAAAACAAATGAACCTAAATTGTACATCATAATGGGAGCACAATCCCCCAGAGAAAAGAATGATTCTAAATCACTTTTTTTTTTTTTAGGGAGGTACCAGGGATTGAAGCCAGGACCTCATACATGCAAAGCAGACGTCAACCACTGAGCTACAATAGCTCACTTTTAATGACAGGATCTGGACATCCTTACTGAGGTAAAAGGCATCCCAGACATGCCCAGAGGGCCCCCTCATGGCAAAGTGATGCACCAAAAAGACAATGGTGCAACCAGATAGAAAAAACAAACAAACAAATAAATAGCATTCCCCACCAAAAGCAACCAAGGTTCCCTTGATTCTGGGTCTGGGGCAGAAGAAGTACAAGGTAAGACCACTTCATCTTGTTGTGCAAGAAAGCAAGGAAGCACTGAAAGGCTAATTGAGGATGTGCCAAAAAGAAAAATATTTCCAATGGCTAAAGATGGAACAATTTGAGTATCAAAAAGAATAATGAATAATAGCCTCATTCCATGAGAATGGGCACAACTGATCACCGTGTCCAGAATTGCTAATGTTGCTATATTGAGACACAGTTGTACTTCCATCACAGTAAATTTATTGCAGTAGTGACAATGAGAACTGTAACTTTTTTTTTTTTTTTTTTTTTGCTAAGATCACGAGTTAAAAAAATGAATGTTAACAGATTAAAGGCTAGTACATTTTAGACCATTTGCCAAAATATAAATATACTCTTTCTAGGGACATAAAGTGAATAACTTGAAGAAATTAGGATCCAAGAATTCTAGTAAATAGGTGAGGAGTTTCTGAAGCATACATCAGTTTGTCCACACACAAGTGGAGATGACAAGAAGTCCATCTAAAGAATTATGACAAGGCTGACTAAAACATTTGTGGATTCTTTTTAAGAGGGCTATCTTGAAGATAAATTTTGTTTCAAGCTTCAGGGGAACTAAGTTGACTTTGATAATTAATCAGTGGAATGATCACACACTGAAGTCTGTAAATAAAAAATTTATTAACTTAATTTGCTACACATAATAATAATTAATAAACTTAATTTTTTACACTGTAGAAAATCAGAATGTATTTTTGGCTCAGAGTTTCTCTAGTGTTTTCTGTGGAAGAAATAAAACAAATTTAGCAGTTGAAAAATAAGGAAAAAAAAGAATAATGAATGTAAATGGTTAGAAAACATTGAATAAATAGAAAACCATGAATCCAAACTAATACCCAAAAGAGAGAGCATTAGCGAGAGGAAAAGAGGGATGGAGAGTCTAAAACCTAAAAGAAACTAATTTGCCTCCATTGGAGGTAAATATTACACATTAACTCTTTACTCTGAAAATCAACAATTGAAGGAAAATTGAGTACTCATGCAGCCTTTTAAAGAAAAATTGTGGTTCAGCCTCAGTGGATGAGAAAATGCCTTTCTTTGAGATGAATGCCAGCTAATGAATGTAGAAGAAATGATTAGAAATCACCATTCTGCAACCACACTAGCAGAACAGGATATTCAAGTGGAAGCAAAATTACCTTACAGGTCACTTGCAAACTACAAAGGAAACATGTATCTTCACAATGGAGAGATCTGGAGGACACAGTTAACCACCTGGCTAATTACAGGGCAACCCAACATCGTGTGCCTGATGTACAAAGCATTGCCTATGAAATATGAAGTATTCTTGCCAAACATGTTACCCTCCTTACAGTGAAGACTGAACTGGGAGTTTGCTGGAAATACAGGGGATAGGGAAACAAGTTCAACACTACTATGAAGAAGCAACAGACATATCCAGAAAGTGAAAAAATCTACAGCTCAACTAACCCAGTTTCTTCAAAAAGTTATTTCATGAGGGAAAAAAAAGGTGGGAGGGCTGTTCTAGATCAGGAAATAGTAGAGAGACAAACAATGGCAAAATATGAACCTTGATTGATCCTGGTTCATAACAAGCAGTTATAATAGACATTTGGGGGACAAATGAGGAAATGAAATATGACTGGATATTAGATGATATTAGGGAATTGGTATTAATTTTCTTAGTGTCACAGTGGTATTGTGGTTATATAGGATGATGTCCTTTTCTTATGAGAGAAGTATCATAATGCCTGAAACTTACTTTCAAATGATTTGGCACCCACCCACACACACAGGAATAGATAGAGCCAATGCAGCAAAATGTTAATTGTCAGATCTAGGGGGTGGTCACTTTTCATGTTTGAAAAATTTTATAATAAAAAATTGAAAAAACTAAATACTTCTTTATTAACTTCAATTAATAAAGATATCATGAACAAACTGAAAAGACAAGCTGCAGGCTGGAAGAATATCTTTCCCATGCATATAAACTACAAAGGATTATGACCCAGAATTTTTTTAATCCCACAAATCAAGAGAAAAATACAAATAATTCAATGGAAAAATGAGCAAGGACATGAACAGGCAACTCAGAGGGAAAATCCAAATCACCTATAAATGTATGAAAAAGATTCTTCACATCAATAGAGAGAATAAAAATGTAAACTAAAGTAATAATGAGATGCCATTTTACATTTCTCAGATTGGCAAGGGCATGGGGAGATGGGAAACAAGGTAGAACCATGTTGGAGAGCAATATGGGAACATTTTATAAAGCCAAGGGTGTGCAGCATTGTTTACAATGAAGAAATTGTATACATATTAGAGAAACTCATACATGCACACAAGGAGATGGCTGTGAAGATGATCATAGTGGCATTGTCTGTAACAGTGAAAAGCTGAAAACAATGTAAGTGTCCAGCAGGAGGGGTGTATTAGTCAGGGTTCTCTCGGGAAACAGAATCAGCAGGAGATATC
>JAKSZT010021619.1:11034397-11155358 GCA_026826555.1 Tolypeutes matacus
AGCTGGGAAATTCTCTCTGAATGTTGAAATCACTTCCACTTTTAAGTCATTCAACTGATTGGATAAAAGCACCACCCATTGATAATGTAATCTCCCTGATTGATGCAGATGTAATCAGCCATCCACGCAGTAAACTCACTGGTGATTGAAGTCCATAAATGCTCTTGTATTACAATTAGCCCAGTGCTTGCTGGAACAAACACCTGGACACAACTATTTGGCCGAGTTGACACATTAGCCTAACCATCACAAGGGGAATGGATCAATGTATAGTCACAGGCTTGAACGCATCACTAGATCTGTGTGTGTCAGTGTGGATAAAGCTCAAACATAATTTTGAGTGGGAAAAAAGGTGACAATTTTATGATGCCATTTTCAAAACATGCCACATACTATATGTTTTCAGATAAACACATGAGTAATAAAATATAAAAATATAGAGAGGAAGGATACCCACCAACCTCAGGAAAGTGGTTACTCAGGAGAAAGAAAAAGGCATGGGATAGCAAGCTTCACCTGTAATTGTAATGTTTTCTTTCCTTAAAAATTATATAGCTAAAGGAAATATGTGGAAAGTACTTCATTAATAAAATTAGTGCTTAATAAGTATAATTTATTATTTCCTAAGCCCTTTATATGTATTAACTCATTTAAGGCTCAAGAATAAATCACCACCCTTTTAAAGAGGAGAAAGCAAAGGCACAGAAAAATCAAGCCTAGGGTCACAGGACTAGTAAGCAATAGGGGTTTGAACCTGGGCACTCCAGCTCGAAGCTTAACCACTGCTCCACCTTGATGCCCTGCTCTGTTCTCTTTGGCCCTCATGGTGCAGGAAAGGTGAGCACAGAGCAGGAATCAGGGGCTCAGAGGTGGCCTGTGATTTGCCCAGGGTCAACAGAGTAGTCCCTCTCAAACCTATTCTGGTGCTATGCTGTGACTCCAAAAGGTACAGGGTGGCCCCCCTGCATCCGGGGCCCCCTCCTCTACCTGCCTCTTCCTTCTTGAAAATACCTCACTATTCAATCTTCTGCCCTTTCCTCCCAGGACCCTCGATACTCCTCACCAGCTCTTTCTTCAGAAGCTGCCAGGTATGAGATACCATACATCTCTTCATGGTTCCTGAGTCAGCAAATGGCACGACTCGGCCCTTTGCCTTTAAAGGGGAGCACTACAAATGCTTTCCCAAGAATCCAGTTATACTAGAAACAAATAGCTTCCCTCAGTGGCAAGGTGAGAGCTCCTTTCCACTCCTCATACCCTACCAACAAATGCTGGAAGCCTTGCTCTAAGAAAATCTCATTCTCAAGAGTCTACTTACATCACAGTGGAGGATTCTGGAAGGAGGAGGGTGCAATGAGAAGGCAATGGAATCTGGGAATCTAACATTACTGAGCAGTCACAGGCATTATCTCAAGTACACCTCATAACCACCTGGTGAGGAAACTTCCTCCCACTGCTTTCCTGAGGAGGCTGAAATGCCAAAGGCCAGAGTTATGGAACCAACTTAAAGAAAGCAGAAGGCTTCTGGGCTGGGAGCAGAAGAAGCACCTGATCCTGGGGACCATTCTAAGGCTTAAAACTTGGAGAAAGATCCTAGAGCATGGGTGAACGGCACTGTCCCATGTCTTATTAAATCAGGATAACTTGGAAAACTCAGGATATTGAAAGATTCAACCAGCTGAGGTACAGATGAGGGGAAGAACTTGGTGACTGGAACTCAATAACTCCAAGGTCCTTCTAAAAGTAAAGAATATAGGATCTAAAGTACTTTTTGCTGTTAGATTGAAATTTGCCATTGACAATCTCAGTTTGGTCTTGAACCAGGGTTCTCAATGAAAAATTACAATTTCAAGTATTGTCTGACATGTCATTCCTTTCCAACTAGGCAGCTCTGCCAGCCCTCCCCCAACTGATGGCTAAATAATGCATTGTGAGCTGTTGTACAATTGGGGGAAAGAACTAGTCTCTGAATTATTGAATTCAAAGGACACCACTCCTGGGATTCCCTCCCCCTCCTTACCCTGTAAAGAGATGTAAAGAACAGAGAGAGACAGAGGAAGAGAAAGTTTTAGAAAAGTAGAGCAGCAGTGTAGAGTTTTTGCCTCCCCACCACAGACTGGTCCTGGCGACTAAAATAAAAGAGGATCCCCTACAAAAGTTTAGGGGACTTCTGAGAGAAACCACTGGATAAGGGGAAAGCAAGGGGGATGACGGGAGGTGGCTATGGACAGCACAGGTGTCCCATCAGTCCTGAGTTGCTTGAGGGCCCAAGGGTGACAGGGAGAGGATCCAGACTAATACACCCTCACAGAATGCCAGTAAGTAGAACCAAGAATCTGATGAGACCCCAAAAGTGGACCCTCCAATCTCACTTCCTGTCAGCTGTCATTGTAAAAATTCCCTGGGAAGTAGATCCATGTTGGGGGGGTGGGGGTGGGGGGTAGAAAGAGGCAGGGAGTTTGGAAAGCTCTGAACTGGCCCAAGATGAGTCGATAAGTCTGGAATTACATTCCATCAAAATCACTGGATTGGATCTCAATTTACCTGAAGACATCTAAATTAAGTTGTTGCAAGGGGGCAAGCTGGGAAGGCAGAGTCAGTCATTAAAGTCAGTTCTAGAAATTAAGAAAGTTCCTGATTTATAATCAAACCTCTTATAGGGTAGAATGCCAGAAGGAGCACTGGAAGAGCACATGGGCCTATTCCTAGATGATCCTGGGCAAGTCACTCAACTACTTTGGGCCTCATTTTCCTCCTGTATAAAATGGAGTTAGATTAAATTCCACAATTAATTTCTTTTCAAGATGGGAAGATCCTTACTGTTTTGCTGATTATAAAAGTTATGCTGGGGGGAAGTGGATGTGGCTCCAGTGGTTGGGCTCCCGTTTACCATATGGGAGGCCCTGGGTTTGATTCCTGGGGCCTCCTGGTGAAGGCAAGCCAGCCCAGCCTGTGCGGCATGGTGAGCTAGCCATAGCAGGATGACGCAACAAAGGGAGACAAGCAGACACAGAAAAACGCACAGCAAATGGACACAGCGAGCACAAGCAGCATGGGTGGGGGCAGGGGGCGATAAATAAATAAAATGAATCTAAAAAAAAAAAAAAAACTTCAATTAAAAAAAAAAAAAAAAGTTATGCTGGGAAACAGATGTGGCTCAAGCAATTGGGCTCCCACCTACCATATAGAAAGTCCAGGGTGCAATTCTCAGGGCCTCCAGGTGAAAAGCAAGCTGGCCCGCATGGCAAGCTGGCCCAAGCAGAGAACTGGCCTGCACAGAGTGCTGGCCTGAGTGGAGTGCTGGCCCACGTGGTGAGCTGGCACAGCAAGATGACGCAACAAAAAGAAACACAGAAGAGAGAAAATAAGAGACACAGCAGACCAGGGAGCTGAGGTGGCACAAGGGATTGAGCGCCTCTCTCCACTTCGGAAGGTCCCAGGATCAGTTCCTGGTGCCACCTAAAGAGAAGACAAGCAGGCACAGAAGAACACACAGAGAGCAGACAGCAAGTGCAAAAACAACAAGGGTATGTGTGTAAATACATAAATCTTAAAAAAAAAAAAAAAAGTTATGCAGCAGAGCAGTCGTAGCTCAATGGTTGAGCATCTGCTTCGCATATACAAGCTCCCAGGTTCAATCCCCAGTACCTACTTAAAAAAAAAAAAAAAAGTTATGCAATGAACATTTATAGAGTGATAGTATTATAAGACATGGTCTGAGCTAGTAAGGAGTTCACAATATGGTGGGGAAGAAAAATGCTTCCATAGTCATAAGAGAAAATCTGTCTATAATAAGGCTATGAAAGATCTCTGAAGAAAGGCTATATTAACATTCAGGTAGCATGGAATGTAGCTGGAATGTGAGGTGCTCCAGAGGCATGGCAGGGAATGAGGTCGGGCTGTCAGAGGCCACACACTAGTTGCCCATGGGCCAAATGGAGCTTGCAGACCACTTTATTTGACCTGCATACTATTTTGGTTAAAAGATTGTTAAAGATTAACTACTTTGTCTTAAATTGAGGAATGGGCTCTCCAATTCACCACAGTCCTCACCAGTTCCATTTTTCATGCAATTTTGTTACCTGCCAGGTAGTTGTAGGCATTTGAGTTTGCAACCCCTGTATAGGATGCATAAGGCCTCTGTGACAGTTTGATATTTATGAATTCCAAAGAGAGATATTGATTTCATTTGTAAACTGGTCTGTTCCTCTGGGCTTGATACCCTTTGATTGTATTAGATTCAGCTGAGATGTCTGATTAAATTAGTTAAGATTAGGGCTTTGATTTGACCACGTCATTAGGGTGACTCAGAGTGGAGTCCCCACCCCCTTTTTGGGTTATATAAATGGACACTCAATCAAGAACTCAGAAGTAGACACAGAGAAGATACACAGAGGAAAAGAGACAGCTCCATAGACATGGCAGAGGCCCCGGGAAGAGACATGAGCCATTCGCCTGATAGTTTACAGCTGACCTTGTGAAGAGAACAGAGCAGCTGAGCCCAGAAAGAAATGAGCCCCAGAAAGATAGACAAGCCCTAAGCCAGCCTACAGGTGAGATCAGAAGCTGGACCCACAGAGCCTTAAGAGGAAAGAGGAAGCCTGAACCCTTGCAGACGTTGCCTGCCATCTTGCATCAACATGTGACAACAGACTTTGGGTGAGGAAGTACATCTGATGGTATCTTGAGTTGGACTCTTTAGGGGCTTGTAACTGTAAGCTTTTACCCAAATAAATACCTTTAAAGTCAACAGATTTATGGTACTTTGCATCAGCACCCCTTTGGCTGAATAATACAGAATTTGGTACCAAGAAATGAGGTGGTGCTTTTGCAATGACCAAAAATGATGGAATGGTTTTGTAAATGAGTAAGGGGTATTTTTTGGAGGAATTGTGAGATGCTTGATGGAAAAGGCCTAGATTGCTCTGAAGAGAATGTTGATAAGAATATGGATGCTAAACAGACTTTTGATGAGTTCTTAGAAGTAAATGATGAAACTATTATTGGAAACTGGAGGAAAGGCAATCCATGTTTTAAAGTCGCAGAGAGCCACGCTAATGAAAGATGATTATGTGGGAGGTTTTGGGAGCTGTGGGAGGTGGGGAACATGGGAATCCCTGTAATTTTTGTGTAACATTTATGTAATCTAAGCATCTTTTAAAATAATAAATAAATAAATAAATAAATAAATAAATAAATAAATAAATAATAAAGTCGCAGAGAACTTAGCAAGATTTACTCCTGATGTTGTATGGAAGGCAGAATTTGAAAGTGACAAGGTTGGACATTTAGTTGAAGAGCTTTCCCAAGTAAACTTGGAGAATGTGGCCTGGTTTCTCCTTGCACTTTCAGTAAAATGCATAGAGGAAAGAGATAAGCTGAGCAATGAATTGTTGGGCACAAAGAAAACAGAAACTGATTCCAGAAATTCCAAGCCTCAAGAAGTCAAGTCCCCAGATGATAGTGCCCCATTTGAGGAATTAACTAAACTTGGAACTTGGAAGCCAGGATTGAAAATGCAGCTATCCGGGAAAGACTTGTGGAAAGTGTTACTGTCTGATGACTTGGACCCCTGTTTGCTGCATGCTAAACCCTATCTGCTAGGAAGAAGAAAAGGCTAAACCAGTTCACACACTCACACAAAATCCTTGTCATTAAGAGAACCACAGAGACTTCCTGCCAGCTGGAATTCTAGTTTGGTCCCTTCTCCTCTCAAAACTCTAGCAAATAGCGGGTTCAGAAAGGACTCACTTCATTTAAACAGGAGTTAAAATCAAAGAAACATCACCAGGCCTATATAAATATATTACGAAAAAAATGAGGGGAGGAAAGCAGAGAACAAGAAAAATGGCAGCTGAAAGACACCAGAAAAATCTTAATATGAAGCAGATGATACTCATGAACAACAAAGAACTCAAAGAACTTTAAAACAAGAGTTCAAAACAAAGCTGCAAGAGTTCAAAGAAGAGATGATAAGACAATTGGAGGAGACAGCGCTCGCAGAGCTTAGTAAAGTGTTTAAGTAAAACAAAATCATTTCAGAAGTGAAGGTCATTTCAGAAACAGCAAAAATGGAAGCCAGCCCTTGCTGAAAACAGAGGATAGGATTGCAAACATCAAGAGAAGGAGATAGAAATGAACAATTAAACTGAGAAACTACTAAAGCTGAACATATGTATCCTCTATGACTCAGCATTTCCACTCCTGTGTATACACCCAGAAGAAATGTATACACATGCTCACTATAAGACTTGTAAAAATGTTTTTAGCAGCACCATTCCCTCAAACGGAAACCACCCAAATATCTAACAATAATGGAATGGATGAAATAAATTGTGATATATTCATACAACAGAGTACTAAACAGAATGAAAAAATGATCTATTACTACACAGACATAATGTTGAGTTTAAAAAGCCAGACACAAAAGACTGCATTCTATAGGTCTTCATTTACATAAAACTCAAAATAGACAAAATCCTAATCTATTGTGCTAGGTGTCTGAATGGTGATTACCTCCCCAAGTAAAGACTGGGAGGCTTCCGGGGTTCTGGAAATGTTCTAATACCTTCAGCTTGGGAGTGTTATTACATGTGTGTTTTCTTCATAAAGATTCATCAAGCTATGCACAGATGATTTGTGCATTTTTCTGTGTGTATATTATGTTTCAGAAATATATTTTACTTTAAGGAAAGGGGAACAGAGAGAAATCAATCACTATGGAAGACAGAGGAAGGATATCCAACATCCCAGGGGAAAAAATGAAATCATTGGAACAGAAAACAAAATGTTTGAGAAAAATTTCCAGAAACTAAGACTTAGATCTACTGTGCCCCAAGGGAAAAAAAAAAAGATATATACTCAAATATGAAGACATTCCCTAGTAAAGTTACTGGACATAGAAGATAAGGAAAATATGTGTTTGGCATCCAAGCAAAAAGTTCAACTCCCCTTATAAAGGGGGGAAAAAAAATCAATCCAGTCTCAGGCTTTTCCACAATAACATTCAATGCTAGAAGACAGCAGAGAAGTTCCTATAAAATCCACAACAGAAAGTGTGGTCCAAGAATTTTACACCCAGCCAAACTGTTATTCATGTGTAAGGGCAACCGACATATTTGGAGCCTGCCAGGAATCCCCGGGGAATATATCATTCCCCTGAACTCTTTTTGAAGAAACTGTTACTAATTTGGGTTCTCCCAAAAGCAGTGCCTGAGTCAAAGACTTGGACACAGGGAGTTTATTTGTAAGGTGTTTCCAGGAAGTACAAGCAAGAGAAGGTGAAGAAGAAATGCCAATAAAGGATTATTTATTGAGTAGCTTACTGCAGTGGGCAAATGTGACTCAATCCCATTGGAGTGCCTCTCAGGAATCAAAAAGACTATCTCAGAACTGTCCCACCAAGGGACAGGGACCCTGCAGTATTTACCTACCTGTCCCTCATTTGTTAAAGGTAGCCCCTGAGGTGTTAAACCCCCAGAAATTCTGGGCTGTCCTGCACATGGCTGAGCAAGTTCCTGGGTGCCAGAGAAAGTGCTCAGGCAGAGAAGCAGAGAGACACCAGCACTTCAGGTGAGAAGCCGCCAGCACAAGTGGAACTGTCCACAACTGCAGGTGAGTTCAGAGATGGGCCAAGTGCACCAATAGCGTGAGCCACAATACTGGAAAATAAACTTTAGCCAATCAAGAGATGAGTGGACCAACAAGGCAAAAGGAAAGAAAGTGAGCATGAAACCCATTTTAAGTAAGTCTAAAATAAAAGTTGTGGGATTATAATTCAATTATTCATTCAACAAGTATTGATTTATTTATTGGTATGTTGTACCACCATCGCTGGCTTTTGAGTATGGCATGAACCAGACAGACAAAACCTTGTCCTCATGGAGTTTATATTCTAGGGGAAGTGACAAGTCATTTCATTTATAAATAATATATGTATTATATAAAGTATATACTTATATGTGTATAATCAGGTAATAGACACAAAACAGAATGCAAGAATATAAACTGACAATACGGAAATAATATAGCTATAAAATAGGGCAGTATATAGATAGAGAAAGTGGAAGTACATGGGTTTCTTCAACTTTTATAGCTGTATGTCTTAAGACATCTTTAAAAACTGATAAACCAAGAAACAGATGTATAAGCATATTTAAAGATATGAAGGGCACTAATAATAATCATCAATTAAGATGAGATGGTAAAGGGATGAGCAGAAGCAGAAATATAACAATTATTCATTTTGCCATTTGAATTTTGTACTAGGTATATATATTACGTATTTAAAATGAAGGACACAATTTTAAGGAATAAAAATCAACGAAGTACAATAAGGAAAGTAGTACATAGATACTGGTGGAACACCACAGAAAATGCAGGTTCATTGAAAACTGGGAACTAAGAGACTTGCAACCAAATAGAAACCAGTGAAAAGAGAGAAAGACAAAAGTTTATAATACATCTAGACCCCTGAATTTGCATTGGTTTCTTAGGATTCAGAATTAATAACTGAGTTAATTTCAAATGTAGTCATAGTATATCAAGCCCCCTGGACCAGGTATCTACAGCTCATCAGAACATCTAAAGATAAAACAGATCTTCACCCTAAGGTCAAACAAATTTGATAAAACAGGTTATCAAAAAGAAGTTCATGGGAAGCGGATGCGGCTCAAGCAGTTGGGTGCCCGCCTACCACACTGGAGGTCCTGGGTTCAGTTCCAGTGCCTCCTAA
Organism: Tolypeutes matacus; assembly: GCA_026826555.1. Taxonomy (NCBI): domain Eukaryota; kingdom Metazoa; phylum Chordata; class Mammalia; order Cingulata; family Chlamyphoridae; genus Tolypeutes; species Tolypeutes matacus. Next base: position 11,043,132 of record JAKSZT010021619.1, read on the forward strand.
AGAAGACAAGCAAGACAGCAGGCTGGCATGGCAAGCTGATGCAATGAGTTGATGCAACAAGATGACGCAATGAGGAGACACACAACAAGCTGTATTAGTCATGGTTCTCTCGGGAAACAGAATCAACAGGAGATATCTGTCAATAATATGAGATTTTATAAGAGTCTCTCACACGACCGTGGGGATGCACAAGTCCAGGTTCTGCAGGCAGGCTACAAACCAGGGCCTCCGATGAAAGTCCAATGAAAGGTCCTTGAGTTTCTGGGAGAAGTTGGCTGTCCAAAGACTAGCTGGGAAATTCTCTCCAAATGTTGAAATCACTTCCCCTTTTAAGGCATTCAACTGATTGAATAAAAGCGTCATCCATTGCTGATGCAATCTCCCTGATTGATGCAGATGTAATCAGCCATCCACACAGTAAACTCACTGGTGACCGAAGTCCATAAATGTATGTTCTTGTATTACAATTAGCCCAGTGCTTGCTGCACCAAACACCTGGACACAATTACCTGCCCGAGTTGACACATTAGCCTAACCATCACAGTCCACCCCTTGTCAACTCGGTAGCCATACACATTACCTTAAACCATACTTAGTCTCTAAGTAAAAACAATAACAGACAAGCATACATAAATATTTCCACCTAACAATGTTCAACTCGCCTGCGTACAACCGGAAACGTGTTAATTCCCTACAGAATAGAGTGCAAGTCCTTAGGTAATATTCACTCTTAAACTTGACATCCTTAAATATTATGACATGAAATTAATACAACTTTTCATATGATAGGGGAAAAGCTTGGGGAAGAAAACAAAGAAATTCATTTTGTGTACATATACATCATGCATAACAAAACAAGGAAGAAGGGTTCATGACTATTACAGTCCTCGTTTCTGTAACTGGTCATGTGGTTGAAATTCATATTTATCACTACCTTCTTCCACTACCCATTCCATGTTCCCATTACCCTCAGCAAGCACTTCAGCTGGCCGTGGTTCTTTGCCTAGTGGAGTGACCCAAACTTTCATTCCCGAAGATTCTGGGCCATTTTTAGTCCTGCTTGGGAAATTGCTTTGTTGCAATTTTCCATTGACTTTAATCACAGGGCATGGCAGTACTAGAAGACACCCTAGAGGATCTCCTGCATTCCAGGCAAACTCTTCTTTACCCCCATTATGTAGATGTAGTCCTATTTTCCCCCCCCTCCTTTTTTTTTTTCTTAAAGATTTTATTTATTTATTCATTTATCTCCCCTTGCTGCTTGTGCTCGCTGGGTCAGCTAACCACGCCGCGCGGGCGGGCCTGCCTTCACCTGGAGTCCCCGGGAACCGAACCCGGGGCCTCCCATATGGTAAATGGGAGCCCTACTGATTGAGCCACAGCCGCTTCCCCCTATTTCCCCTTGATAGTCAGGATCAATCACCCCTCCAGTACAATAATTCCCTTCTTTGCCTGTTGATTCACAGGTAAGAGGAGCCCAAAGTGGCCAGGTGGCAGTCTTAACTTCCAGTTCAATGGAATCATTGTTGTGTTTATTTATTTATAAATAAATAAAATAAATCTTAAAATACACATTTAAAGAGACAGAATAGTTCATTTGTTCATTAAAAAATCACAAAAATAAGGAGTTTTTTTTTAAAAAAAAAGTTCATAAAATTAGTAGAGAGACCAGAGCAAGCTTCTTAAGACTTGGTTTTTTGTTTTGTTTTGTTTTAAAAAGGCAGAAAATGGAACATCCTGGGGGATTTTTATTCAAACCACTTCAGATGCCAAAGCTGCTTCCCCTTTACCATGATCACCATATGTGTGGGGTAAACACGAAATTATAAGATTACTAAATTTGTTGAAAATCTGACTTTCTTCTCCACTGATAATTGATCTTAAAATTTTCTATTTAATATCTCACATTTAAAACAATATTGTTCCCCTTTCTTCTTCCCTTCTTAAATGATTCAGTCTAGAAGCCATTTGGTGGGGCCAAGCATGGTAGGTACCTGCCTGGGGGTGGCAGGGAGCTAGCACATGGTGTCAGAGAAAGCAGGGGTAGAAGGATGTGGTGAGGTAGAAGGTGAGCAGGGAGCAGTAGCAGCAACAGGAGATTGGTTACGTTTAGGAAGATTGACAAAGAAGATAATGAGAGCCAGATTTCTCTCTGTTGAGGAGGGATTTAAATACATGGAAAGGGATAAAACTAGAACAAACCTTGTAGTGTTGGACTGGAGTTGGAATGTTGATGTGAACTCAGATGTTAATATAAATAGATCATTGTAGAAATAAATTTAGATATAAATGTATACATGCATATACATATAGATATACCCTAGCTCTGTCCATGATTCGGCCTAGGAGCAGTGATTACCCAAAATCAATTAACAAACCCAGTGCCCAGTTCTTGGTTTCTAAACACCATTCTCCACTAAAAGAATAGGGGATTCTTGGAGAAAAGGCAGATTCCAGAGCTGAGACAGGGAAGATAAGTCTTGGACATCTTAGGCCAGAAAGTAAGGAAACAGTCACACAAAAAAGATGGAGGCATGCAAAAAGGACACAGAAGTCAGCATAAAGGAGACTCCACTGGTCAAATCTGGATAATTTGAGCTTGAGAATAAATGAGTTCCAGTGCTGACCAAGATGGAGTAATCCCTCTACAACCTCTCTCTCCTACTATTACAAACAAAACCTTTGGAAAAAATACAAAAAGCAACTAACTTGGGATCTAAAAGTAAATAATAGCAAGCATATGGGGGGTAGTGAAAACTTGAAAACACATCCCCAATAGCAGTGAGTTTCTTGGTTTAAAGGAGTTGCAGCATCAAGTCAAAATACAGAAATCAATGGTATTGTTATAAACTAGCAATAAACAACTGAAAATTGAAAATTTATAAACAATACCATTTACAGTAGCACTAAAAGAAGCATGAAATACAAATATAACAAAATATGTACAGATCCTGTATGCTAAAAACCACAAAACACTGGCATAAAGAATTAAAGAGCACCTAAACAAATGGAGACGTATACCAGGTTCATGACTGGAGGACTTTACATTATTATGTTGTCAAATTTTTCAAAATTGATCTAAAGAATCAATGCAATATCAGTCAAAGTCCCAGGAGGATTTTATTAGATGTTGACAAGCTGATTCTAAAATTTATATAGAAAGGCAAAGAAATCAGAAAAGCCAAACAATTTTGAAAAAGAACAAAGTTGGAAGATTCATACTATCTGATTTCAAGACTTAGTATAAAGATACAGTAATGAAGGCAGTGCGGTATTCGTGAAAGGAAAGATCCAGAAATAAAATGGAAGAGAATAGAAAGCCCAGAAATAGACCCACATGAATATGGTCAACTGATTTGGCAAAGGTGCAAAGACAATTCAAAGGAGAAAGGATAATATTTTCAACAAATAGTGCTGGAATAATCAAATATATGCAGGAAAAAAATGTACTTCAACCTATACCTCACATCTTGTACAAAAATTAACTCAAAATGTGTCAGAGACCTAAAGATAAACCTAAAACTATAAAACTTCTAGAAGAAAGCATAGGACAAAATCCGTGTGACCTTGCATTACACAGAGTTTTAGATATCACATCAACACATGATTCATAAAAGAAAATAATTGATAAATTGGACTTCATCAAAATTAAAACTATTATTCTGAGAAAGACATTGTTAAGAGAGTGAAAAGATAAGCCACAGATTGCGAGAAATTTTTTGCAAATCGCATATCTGAAAATGGATTCATATCTAGAATATATAAAGAACTATCAAAACAACAATAAAAGAACAAACAACCTAATTTTTAAAAGGTGCAAAATATGAGAACAGATATTTTACCAAAGAAGATATTCAGATGGCAAATAAGCATATGACAAGATGCTCAACCTCATTAGTTATTAGGAAATTCAAATTAAAACCACAATGAGATACCACTACACACCTATCAGAATGGCTTTTTTAAAAATATGACAACTTCCAGGAAGATGGCAGACTAGAAAGACACAGGACTCTCTTCTGTCTGAGAAAAATAGCTAGAGGACAGGCAGAAACAGCCTGGAAAAAAATCTGCTAGGGTTTAGGACACCAGAGGAAGACACCACCACCCAGAAGAGAGAGAGGCAAAGGAAAAGAATCACGACAGCAAAACTGTGCATTAAAAACTGCAGCTGCAACTCCCAGCATCCTCCCCCAACCTATAGACACCTTTGAATTTTCAGGCATCATGGCCAGTGGCTATAGACAAAGGGGGCCCCAGGGATTCATCTCCCCGGGAAAAAGGAGAGAGAGGAACACAGCCTAAACTTTTGACCCACAAATTAGATCTGCTGTGTCCCACGAGCCCTTCCAGGCCAGGAAAGGGGGCAGCATTGTTTACCTTGGGAGCCACCAAGGGATCAAGAGATACAAACCTCTCTACAGACTGGGACTGGTTGTTGAGGATGCAGAGGGGAGTGGAATTACTTCCCACATGGGGAAAAGGGAAGGGCCTGCCAGCAAAGGTTGGAGAACTGCCTCTGAGAAAGTTTGAATTATGAGGCTCTTATCCTCCAGGCAGGATCTTCTGTCACACTGATGGGATCCATGTTGCAGCAAGGACACTCCAAACAGGTATTGAACTGAGAGGGCTGCCAAAGAGCCCCATCTGCTAGCAGACCAAGGAAGTGCATGTGAGGAAATTAAAATAAGGGAGAAGCAGATGTGGCTCAAGCTTCCCCACATGGGAGGTCCGGGTTTGGTTCCCAGTGCCTCTTAGAGAAGATGAGCAAGACAGCAAGCTGGCACAATGGGCTGGCATGGCAAGCTGACACAAGATGATGCAAAAAGGAGACACAAAGAGGAAACGCAATGAGAGACACAACAAAGCAGGGAGCAGAGGTGGCTCAAGTGATTGAGCACCTTTCTCCCACATGGGAAGTCCCAGGTTAGGTTCCCGGTGCCTCCTAAAGAGAAGACGAGCAGACACAGAGAGCACACAGTGAATGGACACAGAGAGCAGACAATAAGCACAAGCAACTTGGGGTGGGGGATGGTAAATAAAATAAATTTTTAAAAAAAATGTAAATAAGGGAGAGGATGTGGCTCAGTGGTTGAGCACCAGTTTCCTACATACAAGGTCCCATGTCCAATCCCTGGACCCCAGTATCTGAAAAAAAAAAGGGGGGGTGGTGGATGTGGCTCAAATGGTTGGATGTCCATCTCCCATATGGAGGGACTTGGATTCGATCCCTGGGACCTCCTGGTAAAAAAAAAAAGTAAATAAATAAGAAAGGCTTTTTCCGGCCTTTACAGCCTCCCTCCCCAAAGACCTAGGAAGCAGATCTGCAACCCATCACTGAGCCCACGGCCAAGATTTAAGCAGCTGAGAAGGACAATCCTAAAGACCCAGAACAGGTTGAACCAAGAATCAAAGAATAGCAGTAACACACAGCCTGTTGCCACTAAAAGCCTATGAAAGAAAGGGAAATCGAGTATCTGAGTAATCTCACAATCCTAATCAGATGCTTAGACATCAGAAAAAAATTACAAGCCATATTAAGAAAATGAAGAAATGGCCCAAGAAAAAGAATATATCAAAGCCCCAAAAGAGACACAGAATTTGAGGCAACTAATCAATGAGATGCACACAAATTTCCATAATCAAATTAATGAGTTGAAAGACAATATGGCTAAAGAGATAAAGGACATCAAGAAGACACTGATTGAACACAAAAACAAATTTGAAAACCTGAACAGAAAAGTAACAGAGGAAAAAAAAAAACAAAACAGCTCATGGGAATGAAAGACATAATAGGTGAGATAAAAAATCACATTAGAGGGGAGCAGATGTGGTTCAATCAGTTGAGCACCTACCTCCCACATAGGAGGTCCTGGGTTCAGTTCCCAATGCCTCCTGAAAAAACAAAAAGCAAAACAACAAGCAAAACAAATGAAAAAACCAACTCAGGGAAGTTGATGTGGCTCAGCATTTGAGTGCTGGCTTCCCACATACAAGGTCCCGGGTTCAATCCCTGGTCCTCAGTACCTCAAACAAAACAAAACAAAACACATTAGAGGCATACAAAAGCAGAATCAAAATGATAGAAGAAAGAATAAGTGATACAGAAGACGGAACATCTGAAATAGAAAAGAGAAAAGAATGGAAAAAATTTGAGCAGAGGCTCAGGGAGTTAAACAATAACACGAAATGCAACAGCATAAGTGTCAAGAGAGTACCAGAAAGAGAAGAGAAGGAAAAGGGATAGAAAGAGTATTTGAGGAAATATAGCTGAAAATTTCCTAACTCTCACAAAAGAAATGAACTTACATGTCCAAGAAGAGCAGTGTACACCAACCAGAATAAATGTGAATACACCTGCTCCAACACACATACTACTCAGAATGTCAAAGATAAAGAGAAAATTCTGAGAGCAGCAAGGGAGAAGCAAACCATCACATATAAGGGATGCACAGTAAGACTTAAGTGAGGATTTCTCATCAGAAACCATGGAGGCAAGAAGACATGAATGAAACAATTAGGATATGGAAAGAGAAAAACTGCCAGCTGAGAATTCCTTATCCAGCAAAACTGTCCTTCAAATAAACACAAATAAAAAGAAACTCCAGAGAGTTCATAAAAAAGAATCCACCTTTGCAGGAAATATTAAAGAAAGCCTTACAGCCTGAAAGAAAAAGACAGGAGAGAGAGGGGCTTAGAGGAGAGTATAGAAGAAAGAAGAGCAGAAACAGTAATCAAAAGAGTGAAAAGACAGATGAAAATAAGATATGACATATGAAAACCAAAGAATAAAAGGGTGGAAGTAAATAATGCATTCACAGTAATGTCATTGAATGTGAATGCATTAAACTCCCCAATCAAAAGATATGGGCCAACAGAATGGATTAAAAAAACATGAGCCATCCATTTGCTGCCTATAAGAGACTCACCTTAGACCCAGGGATACAAACCAGCTGAAAGGGAAAGGTTAGAAAAAGATACTTCATGCAAACAGTAACAAAAAAAGAGCATGGGTAGCTATACTAATATTGGACAAAACAGACTTTAAATACAAAAAAGTTATAAGAGATACAGAATAATAATAAAAGGGACAATCCACCAGGAAGAAATAACGGTCAAATATCTATGCACCTAACCAGGGTGCCCCCAAATCATTAGGCAAACTCTGGCAAAATTGAAGGGAAAAATAAACATCTCTACAATAATAGTTGGAAACTTCAACCCACCACTTACGTCATTAGATAGAACTAGACAGATCAACAAGGAAACAGAGAACTTGAACAATATGATAAACATGCTAGACCTAGAAGACATATACAAAACACTGCACCCAAACTCAGCAGGTTATGCATTCTTTTCAAGTGCTCATGGATCTTACTCTAGGAGAGACCACATGTTAGGTCACAATGCAGGTCTCAGTAAATATAAAAAGATTGAAATTATACAAAGCACCTTCTCAGATTATAATGGAACAAAGTTGGAAATCAATAATAGATGGGAAAGAGGTAAATTTGCAAATGTGTGGAGGCTGAACAACACAATCCTAAATAATCAGTGGGTCAATGAAGACCTAAACAAATGGAAAGACATTCCATGCTCATGGATTGGAAGATGTCAATCCTACCCAAACTGATTTATAGATTCAATGCAATATCAATCAAAATTCCAACAGCCTACTTTACAGAAATAGAAAAGGCAATTACCAAATTCATTTGGAAGGGAAAATGCACCCAAATAGCCAAAAGCATTCTAAAAAAGAATGATGTGGAAGGAATTTCACTGCCTGGCCTTGAAACATATTACAAAGCTACAGTGGTCAAAACAGCATTTTATTGGCATATAGAGACATCGATCAGCTGAATAGAATTGAGAGTCTAGAAATAAAACCTCACCTCTACAGCCAACTGGTTTTCAACAAACCTAACAAAGCCATGATAATGGGGAAAAGCAGTATTTTCAACAAATGGTGCTGGGAGAACTGGATATCCATAACCAAAAGAATGAAGAGGACCCCTATCTAACTCCCTATAGAAGAATCAACTCAAAATGGATCTAAGACCTATATATAAGAGCCAGGACCATAAAACTACTAGAAGTTTTTATTAAACTACTAGAAGAGGTCCCGCGAGTGGGTACACCGTCAGGCCCCCTGTGCAGGTGCACCACCAGGCCCCGTGCGCGGGTGCACCGCCAGGCCCTGTGAATGGGTGAGGCCCCCAGGCCATGCACACAGATGTGCCATCAGGCCCCATGCGCAGGTGAGCCACCAGGCCCTGTGAGCCACGCAGCAAGATGATGAGGTAACAGGAGAATGAAACAAGGGAGAGCCAAGATGAGATGTGCCAAAAAACCAGGAGCTAAGGTGGCACAGGTGTAAGGACGCCTCTCTCCCACATTGGAGTTTCCAAGGATCAAATCCCAGTGAAGACAGGAGAAGGATGAGAAGAGAGGGCAGGAAACGGACACAGAGAGTTGCCCAGTGAATGGACACAGAAACAGCAAAAATGGGGGGGAGGGTAAAAATGGATAAAAGTAAGTAAATAAATAAATAAATCCTTAAAAAAATATATAGGGGAGTAAGATATGGACTATAGTTAGTAATAATACTTTGATGATGCTTTTTCATAATTTGTAAACAAATGTTTCAAAACAATGCAAAGTATTTGTGGTGGGGTAATGTGTGTGAGCCTTGTATGATGTTATGCATGTTTGTTTTGTGAGTTCACAATGTTTACTGAATACTTACAGTTTATGTATGTTCATGTATGAATGATATACTTCAATAAATTGTTTAAAAAAAAAACTACTAGAAGATGTAGGGAAACATCTTAAAGACCTTGTGGTAGGCAATGGATTCTTGGGCCTTACACCCAAAGCACAAGCAACAAAAGATAAATGGGACCTCCTCAAAATTAAAAAATTTTGCACCTCAAAGGACTATGCCAAAAGGGTGAAAAGGCAGCCAACTCAATTGGAGAAAATATTTGGATATCACATATCCGATAAGGGTTGTGTTTGTTTGTTTGTTTGTTTTGAGGAGGTACCAGGGATTGAACACCTGCTCCCCTCCAATAAGGGTTTAATATCCATGATACATAAAGAGAGCTACAACTCAACAATAAAAAGATTTTTTTAATTGCCCAGTTAAAAAATGGGCAAAAGACTTGAAAAAAAATGTTCAATTTCACTAGCAATTAAGGAAATGCAAATCAAAGCGACAATGAGATATCCTTTCATACCTATTAGAATGGCCACTGTGAAAAAGAACTACAAGTGTTGGAGAGGATGTGGAGAGGTAGGAACACGTATTCACTGTTGGTGGGAATGGAGAATGGTACAGCCACTGTGGAGGACTGTTTGGCAGTTCCTAAAGAAGTTGAATATAGACTTGGCACATGACCTGGTATATTAGTCAGGGTTGTCTAGGGAATCAGAATTGACAGGAGATATCTGTAAATAGTATGAGATTTTATAAAATTCTACCATGCAACCACAGGGATGCACAAGTCAAATTCCACAGGGCAGGCTGCAAACCAGGGGCTCCAATGGAGGTCCTTAATGAGTTCCCAGGAGATGCTGGCTGTCCAAAGTAGTGCTGGGAATTCTCTCTCTGAATGCTGAAATCACTTCCCCTTCTCAGGTCTTCAACTGATTGGATAAGACCTCACTCATTGCTGATGGCAATCTCCTTGGTTGATTGTAGATGTAATCAGCCATCTATGTAATCAACTCACTGATGATTAAAGTCCATGAAATGTTCTTGTATTACAATTAGCCCAGTGCTTGCTTCACCAAACAACTGAGCACCATTACCTGGCCGAGTTGACACATTAGCCTAACCATCATAGTCCACCCCTTGTCAATTTGGTAGCCATACATGTCACCTTAAACCATACTTAGTCTCTAAATAAAAACAAAAACAGGCATATATATAGATATATATTTCCACCTAATAATATTCAACTGTCCTGCATACAACCGGAAACACACTACTTCCGTCCAGAATAGGGTGCAAGTCCTTGGGTAATATTCACTCTGAAATTTGACATCCTTAAATATTATGACATAAAACTAATACAACTTATGTCATATGATAAGGGGAAAAATTAGGGAAGAAAATAAAGATATTCTTTTTATGTACATATACAATCATACTCAAAACAAGGAAGATAATTCATGACCATTACATTTCTCATTTCTATAACTGGTCACATGGTTGAAGTTCATATTTATCACTACCTTCTACTACCCATACCGTGTTCCCATTACCCTCAGCAAGCACCTCAGCTAGCCGTGGTTCTTTGCCTGGTGGGGTGACCCAATCTTTCATTCCTGAAGATTCTGGGCCATTGTTAGTCCTGCTTGGATTGGGTTGTTGCCATTTTCCATTGACTTTAATCACAGGGCATGGTAGTACTAAAAGACACCCTAGGGCATCTCCTGTATTCCAGGCAAACTCTTCTTTACCTCCATTATGTAGGCTCAGTCCTATTTCCCCTTGATAGGATCAATCACCCCAGCCAGTACAGTAATTCCCTTGTCTGTTGATTCAGAGGCACGAGGAAACCAAAGTGGCCAGGTGGCAGTCTTAACTTCCAGTTCAGTGGAATCATTGTTGTGTTCCCTGGTGGAAGCACTCCTCCTTTTGGAACTAAGAACTGTAGACCAGCAGAGCTTAATGTTGCAAGGACAGGAAGCAAAAATTTTCCTAGTGGACCACTAGGAGTAATAATGAGTGGTGCCACTCCCATTTCCACCCCTTGATTCCTGGACCCATGAATCCTGGCTATGGAAGAAACAGCACCATAGAGTGGATGCTGATTTAAAGCATACACAGGGAAGCGGCTGTGGCTCAATCAGTAGGGCTCCCGTTTACCATATGGGAGGCCCCGGGTTCAGTTCCCGGGGCCTCCTGGTGAAGGCAAGCCCGCCGGCATGGCGTGGTTAGCTGACCCAGCGAGCACAAACAGCAAGGGGGGGATAAATGAATAAATAAATAAAATCTTTAAAAAAAAAAAAAAAAAAAAAAGCATACACAGCCTCCTGGAGAACATTGCCCCAGCCCTTCAAGGTATTGCCACCTAGTTGGCACCATAATTGAGTCTTCAAAAGGCCATTCTACCGTTCTATTGATTCAGCAACTTCAGTTTGATGGGGAACATGGTAAGATCAGTGAATTCCATGAGCATGTGCCCATTCCCGAACATCAATTGCTGTGAAGTGAGTTCCTTGATCAGAATAAATGCTGTGTGGGATGCCATGGTGGTGGATAAGACATTCGGAAAGTCCACAGATGGTAGTTTTGGAAGAAGCATTGCATGCAGGGGAGGCAGACCCATATCCAAAGTATGTGTTTATTTCAGATAGAACAAATCACTGTCCCTTCCATGATGGAAGTGGTCCAATGTAATCAACCTGCTACCAGGTAGCAGGCTGATCATTTTGGGAATGGTGCTAATCTGCTGCTGGCAGATTGGGTACTCAGCAGTGGTGAGAGGAAGTCCATGTTGCTAAGCCCATGCATAACCTCCATCCCTACCACCATGGCCACTTTGTTCATGAGCCCATGGGCAATGACAGTAGTGGCTAGGGAAAGAGGCTGACGGCTAGTCACAGAGCAGGTCATCTTATCCACTTGATTATTAAAATCTTCCTGTGCTGAAGTCACCCTCTGGTAAAGATTCACGTGGGACATAAATATTTTCATATTTTTTGCCTACTCAGCAAGGTCTATCTACATACTTCCCCAGATCTATTTGTCACCAATTTTCCAATCATGCTCCTTCCAAGTTCCTGCCTGACCATCCAGCCAAACCATTGGCAATAGCCCATGAATCAGTGTACAAACATACCTCCGGCCATTTCTTCTTCCAAGCAAAATAAACAACCAGGTGCACTGTTCAACGTTCTGCCCACTGGGAGAATTTGCCCTCATGACTGTCCTTCAGAGATGTCTCAGAAAGGGGCTGCAGGGGGTCGGATGTGGCTCAACTGGTTGGGCATCCGTCTCCCATATGGAGGGACCCGGGTTCGATCCCTGGGACCTCCCGGTAAAAAAAAAAAAAAGAAAGGGGTTGCAGTGCTGCATCTGTCCACCTTCAGGTGATACCTGCATATTGTGCAGAACCATCTGTACACCAGTTTTCTCTTCCTCAGTCAAATGTAAGGAATTCCCCAAGAGGCCGTAACTGTGGGCTGGGAAAGAGAAGGTAACATGGCAGGAGTGGGTGACCATGGGCATTTGGGCCACTTTGTCATGTAAGTTACTTGTGCCTTCAGGACCCACTTGAGCCCTATCTCATATATATCACGTCCACTTTATCATGGAGTGCTGCTGTGCATGCCCAACTTTATGGTTTGCTCATGATAGGCAACTCAGGTCTCATGGTAACTTAGTGGTCCATGGTTAAGCATTCAGTCTCTACTAAAGCCCAGTTGCAGGCCAAAAGCTATTTCTCAAAAGGAGAGCAGTTATCTGCAGAAGATGGCAGGTCTTTGCCCCAAAATCCTAAGGGTCTGCATTGTGATTCTCCTAGAGGGGTCTGCCAAAGGCTGCAGACGGCACTTTATTTGCTACTGACACTTCCAGCACTATTGGATCTGCTGGATCATATGGTCCAAGTGGCAGTGCAGCTTGCACAGCAGCCTGGATCTGTTGAAGAGTCTCCTCTTGTTCTGGTCCCCACTCAAAACTAGCAGCTTTTCTGGTCATTTGGTAAATGGGCTGGAGTAGCACACTCAAATGAGGAATATGTTGTTTCCAAAATCTGAAGAGACCAACTAAGCATTGTGCATCTTTTTTTGGTTGTAGGAGGGGCCAGATGCAACAGCTTCTCCTTCACTTTATTTTTTTAAAAGATTTTATTTATTTCTCCCCACCCCCTTGTTGTTTTCACTTGATGTGTCTGTTCGTCTTCCTTGTTTCTTTAGGAGGCACCGGGAGCCAAATACGGGACCTCTGATGTGGGAGGAAGGTGCGTAATCGCTTGAGCCATCTCTGCTCCCTGCTTTGTTGTGTCTCTATGTTTTTCCTCCCGTGTCTCTTGTTGTGTTATCTTGTTGCGTCACGCCGCACCACCCATCAGCTTGCTGTCTTCTTTAGGAGGCACCGGGAACCTCTGCTCCCTGCTTTGTTTTTATTTCATAATAATAAAAACATATTTCATTATGTTTTTTCTTGTGTCTCTTGTGTCAGGACAGCTTGCCATGCCTGTCCGTCGTGCCAGCTCACTGTTTTCTTTAGGAGGCACCAGGATCTGAACCATGGCCTTCCCATGTGGTAGGCAGGAGCCCAGTCACCTGAGCCACATCAGCTTCCCTTATTCTTCACTTTAGAAGATACATCTTAACATGCCCCATACCATTGGACACCTAGAAATTTCACCAAGGTGGAAGGCCCCTGTATTTTTGTTAGATTTATCTCCCATCCTCTCTCATGCAAATGTTTTACCAATACGTCTAGAGTTGTTGCTACTTCTTGCTCATGAGGTCCAATCAATATATCATCAATATAATGGACTAGCGTGATGTCTTGTGGAAGGGAGAAATAATCAAGGTCCCTGCAGACAATATTATGACATAGGGCTGGAGAGCTGATACAGCCCTGAGGCAGGATAGTAAAGGTGTATTGCTGGCCTTGCCAGCTGAAAGCAAACTGTTTCTGGTGGTCCTTACAAATGGCAATTAAAAAAGAGATTTTCCTAGATCAATAACTGCATACCAGAGGTAGGTGTGTTAATTGCTCAAGCAGTTATACCACATCTGGGACAGCAGTTGCAATTGGAGTCACCACCTGGTTAACAATAATCTATTGCCATCCTCCAAGATCCATCTGTTTTCTGCACAGGCCAAATAGGAGAATTGAATAGGGATGTGGTGGGAATCACCACCCCTGAATCCTTCAAATCCTTAACGGTAGCACTGATCTCTGCAATCCCTCCAGAAATCTGGTATTGCTTTTGAGTTACGATTTTGATAGGTAAGGGCAGTTCTAGTGGCTTCCACTTGGCCTTTCCTACCATAATAGCCCACATTCCACAAGTCAGGGATCCAGTGTGGGGATTCTGCCAATTACTGATTATGGCTATTCCAATTTTGCACTCTAGAACTGGGGAAATAACCACCAAATGTGTCCAGGGACTCGCTGGTCCCACTGTGAGACAGACCTGAGCTAAAACTCCATCAATCACCTGACCTCTATAAGTCCCTACTCTGACTGGTAAACCACAGTGACATTTTGGATCTCCTGGAATTTATGTCACTTCTGAGCAAGTGTCTAATAATCCCCAAAATGTCTGATCATTTTTTCCCCAATGTGAAGTTACCCTGGTAAAAGGCCATGGGTCTCTTTGAGGAAAGCTGGGAGGAAGATTAACAGTATAAGTTTTTGGCAGTGTAACAGGATCCTTCCCCAAGGGAACCGGGCCTTCCCCTCATTCAAGGGACTCTGGGTTTGTAAACTGTCTCAAGTCTGGGAATTGATTAAGGGGCCATGATTCTCTGTGTCTGCAATTTAAGTTAGGGTTTTGTTCACTTGACCTAGAACTCTTCTGCTTATACAGATCAAGTAGGAATTTAGTAGATTGCCCATCTATTTCACTTCTAGGTACCCCATGATCTATTAGCCAACATCATAGCTCTGTGTAACTCAGATTCTTTTTTTTTTTTTTTTTTTTTTTAAATAAGATTTATTTATTTATTTATTCATTTCCCCCCCCCTTGCTGCTTGCGCTCGCCGGGTCAGCCAACCACGCCGCGCGGGCAGGCCCGCCCTCACCAGGAGGCCCCAGGAACCGAACCCAGGGCCTCCCACATGGCAAACGGGAGCCCCACTGACCGAGCCACAGCCGCTTCCCACTCAGATTCTTTTGATTGCTGCTCTGAGTCTTCCTTACATTGCAGTAGCCATGCCCATCTTGTCTTTGGTGATTAACTGCTGCTATTTGGCTTCTACTAGCCTGTGATCCAATCATCTCTATAGTGTATAAGGATTCTAGTTCCATGACAGCAGTTCCCACAGTAATATCCAGACTACAGAGAAGAGCAACCACAGATCTCTTCGGGGAAGATGGAATTAGTCTTACAAATTTATTCCTCACAGTCCTGGTTAAAGGTGTGTCCTCTGGACATTCCTTGGGTGGGTGGGCAGGTTTTAAATGATGAATCCATTCTAGTATTCCAATCTCTCTAAGCCTTTGGATTCTCTCTTCTACAGTATACCAGGGTAAATCAGGCATCTCAACCTCTGACATTCTAGGCCATCTTTTAGTCCATGTTTCAGCCAGCCACCCAAACAAACTGTTAGAGCCCTTTCCAACCCCTTGAGCTACAGCATTGAATTCAGAATCTCTGCTTAGTGGCCCCATATCGATAAATTCAGCCTGATCCAACTTTATATTCCTTCCACCATTATCCCATACCCTTAATATCCATTCCTACACATATTCCTGATTTCTGTCTATATAAACTGGAAAGCTCATACAGTTCTTTTAGAGTATAGTGTACTTCCTCATGGGTTACACTTTGTACACTTCACCTTTGGGGGCTTGTTGTGATTTTAGTCTAGTAACAGGTCTTGAAGAGAAGAGGGGTGGTAGGGGTGGGTAAGGAGAAGGATTAGAAATGTATTGCAGAACTGCTCCTTCATTCTAAATACTGTAATGTTTAATGTAGCCTAATATAGTGTAATCTTGTGCAACAAATTAATCAAAATCTTAGTGGCTTAAAACAACAAACATTATCACACAGTTTCTGTGAATCAGGAATTTGGAAGTTATTTAGCAGGGAGGTTTTGGCTCAGGGTCTCTCATGTGGTTACAGTCAAAACGTTATTGGTAAGGGTTTATAAATGGGATTGTGGCTGAAAAGAGTAGTCTAGGGATGTAAATGTAAATTGAAAGAACGCTAGAGAATAATCTAGAGACTGAATAACATAGTGAACCCAGAGGTGGATGAGAATTGTGGTTAATACTACAAATACAAGAATGTCCTTCTCTGAACTAGAACTAATGTACATCACTGTTGCAGAATGGTAAAAATGTGGAAAAACATGGGGAAAATACAATTAATGTAACTATGGAACAGTTAACAGCAATACTGTAATATTCTTGCATCAATGCCAAAGATGTATTGTGTTAATAATAGGGGAGGTATGGAAAAAATATACCAAATGTACACTATAGACCATAGTTAGTGGTAATAGTCTGATGATATTAACTCATAATTTGTAACAAATGTTCCACAACAATGTAGTATGTTGGTAGAGGGGTGTTATATGGGAATTCCAACACATGTGTATGTTTGTTTTGTAAGTTCACAACTTCTCTAATAAAAATATATTTTAAAAAAAGAAAAGTTGCCCTCAAGACATACTGTCTGTGAAAAAAAAAAAAAAAAAAGAAAAGAAAAGAAATGTCTTGCAAGTTACTAACCTCAGGGCATGTATTCCTTTGCATTTTAGTCTGGTGAGACAGGATTAATCTCTTCAGGCAGGGGTTGCAAGACAGACTTCTAGGGCAGGGTGGAGGTTGGGCAGTAGAGGCTGGAGTTTGGCTGGTACCCACCTCAGGGCTGGGAAGAGGTCCAGACTCCCTGGGGCAGGCTGAAGATTGGGTGATACAAGCTTGACACTGAGTGGTCTCCATGGGGCAGATCGTTACAGGTTTATCTGGCAAAGTCTCAGCAGAATTTAGGGTGTCATTGTCCCCAGTGATATCATCATCGACCTATATGTCTCCATCCCAATCCTCAGGGTTCCACTCCTTTCCAAGGAATGCCTTCACTTTAACAGCAGACACCCCACAAGGTTGAGTTTTTAGTTTCTGTTGTAACTCTGCTACTCATACAATAAGACTATGAGTCTGGTTTTCAGAGATCTCATGTTTGCATGAAAAAGACTTCTTTCAGAGCACATATAGAAACTTTCACATCATTCATGCAGTGTTTAAGTTGCAAATTTGAAGCCTTTAGCTCATCCCTTTCTATTTTAACTGTATCCAGAGTATTTAGAAACAACCAACCAACACCACTATATCTTTTGACTCCAAAAATTCTGTAAGGTATTGAAAACATTCTCACCCAGATCCTTGTGTCTTATAAGCACGGAAGTAGTTGAATCCAGTGGTGATATTTTGCATATCTCCATTGCCAACTCATGCCATGGACTGTCAGTGGCCTCTTTATTTGAAAGAAAGTCATTAGTGCCTTTGAGTCCAATCAGAATAGAGAGCCAATTGCAAAACTCCTCGAACCACTTCAGAAAACCCATTTTTAAGATTCTGTTTCTCAAGAATCACTCCTGGTACCAAGCTGTATTAGTCACGGTTCTCTAGGGAAACAGAACCGACAGGATATATCTGTAAATAGTATGAGATTTTATAAAATTCTCTCACATAACCATGGGGATGCACAAGTCCAAATTCCACAGGACAGGCTACAAACCGGGGGCTCCAATGGAGGTCTCTGACGAGTTCCCAGGAGATGCTGGCTGTCCAAAGTAGAGCTGGTAATTCTCTCTCTGAATGCTGAAATTACTTCCCCTTTTAAGGCCTTCAACTGATTGGGGAAGATGGCACTCATTGCTGATGGCAATCTCCTTGGTTGACTATAGATGTAATCAGCCATCTGTGCAATCAACTCACTGATGATTAAAGTCCATGAAATGTTCTTGTATTACAATTAGCCCAGTGCTTGCTTGATCAAACAACTGGGCACCATTACCTGGCTGATTTGACACATTAGCCCAGCCATCACACCTGGCAATACCACTACTGGGTATATACCCAGAGGAACGAAGAGCAGTGACACGAACAGACATCTGCACACTGATGTTCATAGCATCGTTAGTCACAATTGCCAAAAGATGGAAATAACCCACGTGTCCATCAACCAATGAATAGATAAACCAATATTATGCAGCTGTAAAAAGAAATGAAGTCATAAAGCATATGACAATATGGATGAACCTGGAGGACATTATATTGAGTGAAGCAAACCAGACACAAAAGGACAAGTTCTATATGATTGCACTACTATGAACTAAATGTATTGTGTAATCTCATGGAGTTAATAATTTGAATATGGGTCACCAGGAAATAGAATGAGGTTAGAGAATGGAAAGCTGAGGATTAATTTGTATAGAATTGATAAAAAGGATGTATGTTCATCTTTGGAAATGAATAGGAAAGGTAAAAGCCCACCATAATGTTTGTAACTAGCAGTACTATTATGTGGATATGAAAATGGTTTAAAGGGAAAGTCTAAGGTCATGTATATTACTAAAAGGAAAGCTAAAAAGGTAACATGGGACTGTATAGCATAGTAAAGACACATATGAAATATGAATATGGGTAAAATTGCATATATAAGACCAACTTTCTTTGAAACTGAACAAATGTATGTTAATACTACAAGATGTTTAATATCAGACAAAAAAATATATTATACTAAGTGAAAGAAACCAGACACAAAGTACTACATATTATATGATTCCATTTATATAAAATGTAAATATAAATCAATTTATAAAGATGGTACTAGATTAGTGGTTATGTAGGGCTGGGGAAAGACTGCTAAGGGGTGTGGAGTTTTTTTTTTTAGAGTAATGAAATTGTTCTAAAATTTTTTGTGGTGATGAATGAACAACACTGTGATTATACTAAAAGCCATTGGTGGGAAGCGGCTGTGGCTCAATCAGTAGGGCTCCCGTTTACCATATGGGAGGCCCCGGGTTCGGTTCCCAGGACCTCCTGGTGAAGGCAAGTCCGCCCGCATGGCGTGGTTAGCTGACCCAGCGAGCACAAGCAGCAAGAGGGGGATAAATGAATAAATAAATAAAATCTTTTAAAAAATAGCCATTGGTTATACATTTTGGATAGATTGTATAGTATGTGAATATATCTTAATAAAACTGCTAAATAAATAAATAAATGTGCAAGAATAGCCAAAAAATAGGAGCTATATAAAGCAGAGGAAGCATAGAGAGATTGAGAGGTGAAGAATTTTCTTCTTTGTCTGTTTTTTGTTTATTATTATTATTGAAATAATGAAAATTCTCTAATAATGATTGAAGTGATGAATGCACAACTATACAATTATGCCAAATACCACTGATTGTACACTTTGAAAAAAAATTTTTAAACACAAAGTAAAACTCCAAATGGTCACATAAAGTGACCCAAACTCTCTTTCTTCATCAGTACAATACAGAATTATTACACCTTGCTGTTCATACTCGAATTTCCCTGTTTTAAATTTTAAAAACAAAGTAAAACTCCGAATGATCACATAAAGTGACCTAAGTTCTCTTTATTCATCAGTACAATCACTGTACCATCATCTTTTTTAAAATCTACAGTTTAAAAGGAGAAATATAGAGAATGATAACGGCTGGAGTAAAAAACTTTGCCCAGTGATCTCGTATCATTATAAACTTGTTCTTGAAACCAACATACCCATGACTGAGTTCACATGTGGCAGGAGCCAGCTGTATAACTAAGAATTCTCTGTTTAGTGGTCAGTGGAAATGTTCTGCATTACCTTACAGAGATGGACACAGGACATGGTAAATATCATCAAAATTTATAAAAGTGTATGGTCTAAAATGTAAACCACAGTGTAAACCATTGACAATGTTTAGTAGCTATGTTTCACTATTTGTATGTCAGTATAACAATGCTACCATCCACATATAAAAAGGTATTAATATGGAGGGGGAGAAAAGGGAGAGGATATTGGGTATATGAGAGTCTCCTGTATTCTGTGACTTTGCTGTGACCTAAAACTTCTTTGAAAACAAAATGAAAAATAGTGAGACACTGTTGAATGAGAGGAAGAAGGTGCCATGGTACAGACTAGACACCAGATATGGCAGTGATTAAAGGCAAAATGTCAAAAAAAAAATTTTTTTTTAATATCCCAATCTTTTAATCTTATTTTATTTTTAGTTTTTAAAAAATTTTATGGGAAGCGGCTGTGGCTCAATCAGTGGGGCTCCCGTTTACCATATGGGAGGCCCCGGGTTCGGTTCCCGGGGCCTCCTGGTGGGGGCGGGCCCGCCCGCACGGCGTGGTTGGCTGGCCCGGCGAGCGCAGGCAGCAAGGGGGGGATGGATGAATAAATAAAATAAAATCTTTAAAAAAAAATTTATGTATTTTATCTCTTACATTTAAACTTATCATTATTATTTCATTTTCCTATTAATTGTATTTGGCTATTGTAATGGCTTCATCTTTGAAGAAGCTTTGGATCACAGAAGGGTTACAACTGGGGCAGGGAAGGATAATTGGTGTGGGGTGTAAGGGATGGGGGATGCATGGGAGGAAGTTCATCTGAGCATACATATAAGGTATATAAAAATGTTCAAATGTTCACAGGCATTGTCACAGTGGGTGGAGAATAACTCAATAAACAAGAGAATACTGAATTCCCATCCTGGAGAGCTCTGCCACATTCTCTAAGGGAGCAGCAACAGTCCCCCAACTGGGGCAGGGGCAGTGACTGGCAAAGGAGGATGATCCACTGATGGGCCCTTTATATTTATGACTAGGCTTATGAGTCTTTGCTCTTGAAATTGAAACGTAGCCTATTGTTATGGGGTGCCTAAGGGTTGCCTCCTGAAAGCCTCCTTGTTGCTCAAATGTAGCCTCTCTCTAAGCCAAACTCAGCATATGAATGCATTACTTTCCTCCCATCATTGGACATGACTCCTAAGGATGAGCCTCCCTGGCACCAAGGGATTGCTACCAAGCACCAACTGGCATTGTGACTGGAAAGAGACCTCGAATAAAAGGGGGAAAAGGTAAAGACAAATGAGTTCATATGCTAAGAGACTTCAAAGTGAGTCGGGAGGTCATCCCAGAGGTAACGCTTACGCACATCTCAGTAGGATCTCATAGATTTCCAAAGTAGATATCACCCCAAATAGTGGGGCTCCTGAGGGCTCTGGAGACACCTAGGTCCTATGGTCAAGGAGGATAGCTCCAGAGTTTGGTACCTTGCCAGTGGGCCCTACTTTGGAGTTTTTGTTCCTGAGAGTGACAACGTTGGTACTCAATTATGTCTTCCCTGCACATGGCTCAACTGTTCCTTCTATTCAAATCTATATTTGGTGCTGGAGTTTATAGGTGTACATCCAGAGACTTGAGTCTTCGGGCTGTCCATGTGCCAGCTGGGCCCAGAACCCCAGTGGAGCTGCAACTCCCACTCTACAGCTCATTGGACTCACCCAGCACAACTGGCAGGGAAATGATGATGGACAACGGCTGTCCCTGGGAATGGAGAGAGTCTGCAGCTGCAGGCAGGATAGTCCCATCCATCTTCTCCATGGGATATAACCCCCCTCTCAATTGGAGGTGGAGTGGACATCACCATCCCAGACTCCTCAGGATTGGGGGAAGAGCTATGGACTACAGTGGACTTACTGGTATTCTACTATAGACATATTGTGATTCAAGCAATGGAAGAAATTACAACATTGATGTGGAACCAGTGGCCATTGGAGGCTCTGGGGGCAGGGAAAAGGAAAAGCAGTTGTAATACAGGGGCTTTTTTGGGACTTGGGAATTGTCCTGAGTGACATTGCAATGACAAATATAGGCCATTTTATATCATCACATAACATGCAGAACTGTGTGGTAGAGAATGTGGTCTACAATGTGAACTACGGTCCATGCTTAATGGCAAAGCCCCAGGATGTGTTTATCAATTGCAATTAATGTGCCACACTAATGAAGGATGTTTATGTGGGAGGTTGTGGGAGACATGGGAGGTGGGGCATATGGGAATCCTATATTTTTTGTGTAACATTTATGTAATCTATCTTTTAAAAAATAAAAAAATAATAAAAATAATAAAAATAAAATAAAATAAAAAAATAAGAATTCTCTGAACAAATTTCCAGATAGAATACAATGTTTACTAAAAGATAAGTTATTAAAAAGTGCTACTTTTATTTGTGTATTTTATTATGTTTTATATCTATTATTTTCATGATCATTTACATTATCGGGGCAGTTTGAGATTATTTATGAATTCCAAAAAGAGAGATTATGTTTGTAAACTGGTCTGTTCCTTTGGGCATGATACCCCTTGATTGTATTAGATTCAACTGAGATGTTTTTGATTAAATTATGTTAAGATTAGGGCTTTGATTCAACCATGTCAGTAGGATATAACTCAGTTTAAGTCCTCACTCCTTTGGTGGGCTATATAAACGGAAACTCACTCAAGAAAACACACAGAAGGCAAAGGAAGAGAGAGAGATGGCTCCCTTGTCCGTCTGCTTGCTGTGTCTCCTTGTTGTGTCTGCTCATCTTCTTTAGGAGAAACCAGGAACCGAACCCAGAAACTTGCATGTAGGAGGCAGGTGCCCAACCACTTGAGCCACATCTGCTCCCTGCTTATTGTGTCTGCTCATTCGTAAGCTCATTGCGTCAGCTTGCCTTCTTTCTTTCTTTTTTTTTTTTTTTTACCGGGAGGTCCCGGGGATCGAACCCAGGTCCCTCCATATGGGAGACGGACGCCCAACCAGTTGAGCCACATCTGACCCCTAGCTTGCCTTCTTAAGGAGGCACCAAGAACCAAACCCTGGACCTCCCATGTGGGAGATGGGCGCCCAACTGCTTGAGCCACATCTGCTCCTGAACTTTGTCAGTTTTGATCCTGGGGTCCCAGAGAGAGCTGAGCCATTTGCCTGATAGTTTTTAGCCGAAGAGACTAGAGCCCTGAGCAGCTGAGAAAGCCCAGAAAGAAACAAGCCCTCCAGGCTACAGCTGAGATCTGAAGAATCTGGGCTCACGGAGCCTTAAGAGGAAGAGGAAGGCTGAACCCTCGTATACATCACCCACCATCTTGCTTCAACACGTGGCAACTGACTTTGGTGAGAAAGTACCTCTTATGTTACCTTGAATTGGACTCTTTAGAGCCTTGTAACTGTAAGCTTTTACCCCAAATAAATGCCCTTTATAAAAGCCAGCAGATATCTGCTACTTTGCATCAGCATCCCTTTGGCTGACTAATACAATGATTAAAACTCAACAGTAACCACGGCAATTGTTTAGAACCTGAACCACCTTGGGGAAGAGTATTTTGTCATCGACATTGTTTAGAATTATTGATGCATAGTGATAATCAAAAGCAGACTGACTTTTGGTTGGTGTTTTTAAATTCTGTACACAAAATGTACCCCTTCATTGCTGATCACTCCCACTGCCCTGCCACTGGTCTGCCACTGGTCACATAGGAGAAGGACTGGACATCTCCTATGCCTTAGAGGGCAGGACCCAGACAAATGAACTAGCTTTGAGCAAGTCCCTCGACTTCTCTGAACCCCAATTTCCTCATGGCTGAAATGGAACTTAAGATCTCCTTTAAAGGATGACATAAATACATATATTTATTTATATTTGTATATGTATTTATATATATTTCTTTCATATATATTTTTTTTCATATAAATGACAAAACCAAGTGCTGGTGAGGATGCATAGCAACTAAAACTCATATATTGCTGGGCTATGGACTCTACCCTGGCTAGTACTTCCTTCTGATCTTTAGTTTGTACATCTGTGAAGTAAAGGGGTTTTTCTAAGTTTCCATGAATCAAACACATTGATATAGAAAGCAAGGTGGCAATATATAGCAACAGATATGATAGCCTAAGGAAGTGCAGGTATCCCTTGCTACCCAAACTTTTCTTATCAGAACTCTTGTTTTCCGGGAAGCAGATGTGGCTCAAGTGGTTGGGTTCCCATCTACCATATGGGAGGCCCTGGGTTAGATTCCCAAGGCTTCCTAGTGAAGGCAAGCTGGCAGGCCTGTGCAGCATGGAGAGCTGACGGCCTGTGCATGGCAAGATGACGCAACAAAGGAAGACAAGCAGACACAGCAAGCACAAGCGGCAAGGGAGGGATAAATAAATAAATCTTAAAAAAAAAAAAAAAAAAAAAAAAAGAACTCTTGCTTTCCAAACTCAGAAACCAAACATAGGTGATCACAACAGACACTCATAATCCAAAATACAGGAAAAAAATCTTTAAGCACTAGATGGTTGGTATATTGTTATTTTAATAATGAAAAACTAGAAATAATCTAAATATTCAGTAAAAAATAAAATATTATTTATAGTGAATCCAGAATGAGTTTGGAGTGAGTCTAAAACACAAATGTGATCACATTCCTCCCTGCTTAAAACCCTTCCATGGCTTCCTATTGTCTCTAGGCTAAATCTGGATTTGAAAACCAATCCTGCCATTTATTTGCTGAACTTGGGAAAGTTAATCTCTCTAGACTCAATTTCTCATCTGTAAATAAAGTGCGACATATATGCATATGCTCAAAAATGGCTAGCAGTTATGATAATAGCAATGCCTGTAACTTTTTAAAATATTACATATTAGGCCTTACATATTCAAATAAGTGCTTATACCTTCCTTCATATTTATTACCATTAAAAATAACTATGTGCACACAATGTACCTGACCCTGCACCAATCTCTGTACACATATTTCCTCACTGACTATTCAGAGCCATCCTGTGTGGTAATTATTATCCCTAGGTACAGAAAGATTATATGACTTTCCCAATGCCACATTATAAAATAATTCATAGCAGCTTTATTTGTAATAGTTTCAAATTGGAAACAACCTTATTATAATTTATATAATATTCTCAAAATGACAAAATTATAGATATGAAGAACAGATTAGTGTTGCCAAGGGTTAGGAATGGGGAAGGGAAAAGAGGAATGGGTGTAATTATAAAGAGGTAGCATGAGGGATCTTTCAAACAGTTTTATACCTTGATTGTGGTGGTAGTTGCATAAATATATACATGTAATAAAACTGCATAGACCTGTACACATATACAAATGAGTACATGTAAAACCAGTGAAATCTGAATAAAATCTGTGGATTGTACCAATGTCAATCTCATGGTTTTGCTAGTATACCATAGTTACACAAGATGCTACCATTGGGGAAAACTAGTGAAGAGAACATGAGACCATTTTTTTAAAAAAACTTCCTGTGAATCTATCATTATTTCAAAATAAAAAATTTAACAGAAAAGTATCCAGGTTTCTTTTCCACAACCCCCCACAATGGTGTACCATCAAAAGACACTAAAGTTTTTGCATGAAAGAGTATATGGAGGGACATAATGCAAAATGGGGAAGTAGGAAGCCTAGGGGTTAGTCTCTCCACCAAAGCAACCATTGAGCTTGAGAGGGCCATTAGAATAAACTGTTTTTCAACTCTAGAACCTGTTCAGACACTTATAACAACCAGGGAAGTGTTTGATGAAGAGAGGGGCTGCTGATCTTTCATAAGCAAGTGGAGTTTGCAAACCAGAGACCATCCCCCATTCCTAGCTCTGCTGAGGCTGTGGGGATAGAGGCCCATGTTCCTGGAATTCCTGGTTGGTGCCAGGGCTGGCAATGGGGAACCTTGTCCTCCGAAACTGTGAATTTGTGCATTTTGTTTGGTCTGGCAGGGCCATGAGGGATGAGCATAGACCCTTGCTTTGTTTCATTGTTGTTGTTGTTGTTGTTGTTTGTTTTGTTTTGTTTTAAAGAGGTACCAGGGATTGAACCTGGGACCTCATATATGCAAAGCAGGCGCTCGACCGCTGATCTACACCCGCTCTGCACCTTGCTTTGGTTTTTTTTTTTTTTTTTTTTTTTTTACCGGGAGGTCCCGGGGATCAAACCCGGGTCCCTCCATATGGGAGACGGACGCCCAACCAGTTGAGCCACATCCGACCCCCCTTGCTTTGGTTTTGATCCTCCTAGACTGCAGCGGCTTTCCCCAGCAGCAGCTATCCAAACATTTAAAGGGAAAGAACCCTTCCTCCTCACCCCCTTTTAGAAGCCAGGTCACTGGCTGACCACAGAGATAATGAAAGAAAAATTTCAGTGATCATACACAACAAGGAATAGACACTTTACAAAAATAGTTTGGAAAAGTCATAAATGCACAACTCCAGCCCTCAAAAATAAAAAATCAGGGTAGAATCCAAAATCCCTGAGGAATGGGAAAACACTCTAAAAGAAATTAGGCTGAGAATATTCTTGCTGTCCTGATTTTGTGATAACCAGGGCAGGCTAAACATTCGCTATATTAGAAACCATGCATGTGTCCCCAGTCCTAGTTTTTCTCCCCTGGTCTAGTTTTTAGAATGCTGGTGATAAACTAAGCCCGATTTATTATATGACCATCCTGTATGGGAAAAGACGGTATCTTTGGTCAACCTTAAGAGATATAGCAGGGGGAAGGATGTGGCTCGGGTGGTTGGACATCCATCTCCCATATGGAGGGACCTGGGTTCGACCCCAGGACCTCCTGATAAAAAGAAAAAAAGGAAAAATATAGAAGGCATGTGGGCCACCAGGCCCTGGGCGCGGGTGAGCCACCTGGCCCCATGTGTGGGTGAGCCACCAGGCCCTGTGCATGGGTGCACTGCCAGGCCCCACAAGCCATGCAGCAAGATGATGATGTAACAGGAGAGTGATACAAGGGAGAGCCAAGATGAGACGCACTGAAAAACCAGGAACTAAGGTGGCGCAGGCGGTAGTAGGACACCTTTCTTCCACATTGGAGGTTCTGAGGATTGAATCCCAGTGAAGACAGGAAGAGAAGGATGAAAAGAGAGGGCAGGAAATGGACATAGTGAGTTGCCCAGCGAATGGACATAGAAACAGCAAAAATGGGGGGAGGGGTAAAAATGGATGAAAGTAAATAAATAAATCCTTAAAAAATGTATAGGGGAAGAAGATTGATACTATAGTTAGTAGTAATACTTTGACGATGCTCTTTCATGATTTGTTAACAAATGTTTCACAACAAGGCAGGATATTTGTGGGGGGTTGATGTGTGGGAGCCCTGTATGATGTTATGCATGTTTGTTTTGTAAGATCACGATGTTTACTGAACACTTATAGTTTATGTATGTTCATGTATGAATGATATACTTCAATAAATTGTTTAAAAATTTTAAAAATAAAAATAAATAAATAATAAAAAAATAAAGGAAATTAGGGAAATGATGTATGGACAAAATGAGAATAGCAATAGACAAATTAGAAAAAGGACAAAACAAAAATTCTTGAGATGGAAAGTACAATAACTGAAATGAAAAGTTCACTAGAGGGGTTAAACAGCAGATTTCAGCAGGCAGAAGACATGATCAGTGAACTTGAAGATAAGACAACTGAAATTATCCATTCTGAGGAGCAGACAGAAAAACAATGAAGAAATCAGAACAGAGCCTGAGGGACCTGTGGGATACTTTCAGGCATACCAACACATGGATCATGGGAATCCCAGAAGGAGAAGAGAGAGAAAGGGGCAGAAAAATATTTGAAGAAATTATAGCTGAAAACTTCCAAATCTGATGAAAGACATGAAGGTACACATCTCTGGTGGTTTGGAACTGTATGGATCTCAGAAAATCAGAAAATCATGTTCTTGGAGCTGGTCCATTCCTGTGGGTATAAACCTATTGTGGGTGGGACCTTTTGATGAGGTTGCTTCAGTTAAGGTGTGGCCCAGGGTGGGTCTTGGTCCTCTTATTGGAGTCCTCTGTAAGAGAATGAGGTTCAGACACAGAGAGAAAGCTATGGAAGCAAAAAGCTGAAAGCAACAAAACCCAGAAGAGAAGGGAGAGACCAGCAGATGCCACCATATGCCTTGTCATGTGACAGAGGAGTCAAGGATCACTAGAAGAAAGCATCGCCTTGATTATGACTTGATTTGGACATTTTTCTCAACAATAAATCCCCATTGTTAAAAGCCAATCCTGGGAAGTGGATGTGGCTCAAGCAATTGGGCTCCCATCTACCATATAGGAGGGTTTGATTCCCGGGACCTCCTGGTGAAAGGCAAGCTGGCCCATGCAGAGAGTTGGTGCAGCAAGATGACACAACAGAAAGAGACACAGAGGAGAGACAATAAGAGATGCAGCAGACCAAGGAGCTGAGGTGGCACAAGAGATTGAGCACCTCTCTCTCACTCCAGAAGGTCCCAGGATCAGTTCCCAGTGCTGCCTAAAGAGAAGACAAGCAGACACAGAAGAACACACAGCAAAATGGACAGAGAGAGCAGACAATGACGGGAGGGTGAGGAGAGAAATAAATAAATAATAAAATCTTTGGCCTGGTAACTGTAAACTTCTACCCCAAATAAATACCCTTTATAAAAATGAACCGATTTTTGGTATTTTGCTTCAGCACTCCTTTGGCTGACTAATACACAGTTGTAGGCTGGTATAAGGATCGTCTCTCTCCCTGGGGCTCGTTTCTTCCTGGGTTAAGCTGTTCTGTTCCTTCCACAAGGTCAGCTGTAGACTATCAGGCTTGCTCTCTTCCCAGGGCCTCTGCCATGTCTATGGAGCCGTGTCTATTCCTCTGTGTTCTTCTCCTGTGTATTTACTTCCCAGGGCTCCAGCATCAAAACTCCAAACTCTCTCCTCTGCCAAGTTGTTTCCCCTTGGTGGGCGAGGACTCAACATCCTACTGTCATGGCTGAATCAAAGCCTTAATCATAATTTCATCAAGTAAAAGTGAAACCTCTGACGCTAATGCAATCTAATATGCCCAGAGGAGCAGACCAGTTTACAAACATGATCCAATTATCCAATTCTGGAATTCATAAACAATACCAAACTGCTACAAGTATATACATATATACCAATGCGATAGAATAGAGAGCCTAGAAATAAACCTTGGCATATAGGTTATTGAATCCATTTAGTGGAGAAAAGGCAGCCATTTCAGCAAACGGTGCTGGGAAAAAAATGGATATCCACATGCAAAAGAATAAAGTTGAACCCTTACCTTTCCCTATATACAATAATTAACTCAAAATGGATTCAAGACCAAAATTTAAGAGCTAAAACCATACAACTCAGAGGAAAACAGAGGGGAAAATCTTCATGATTTAGATTTGGCAATGGATTTTAATATGACAACAAAAGCACAGGTAACGAGGAAAAATAAATGAATTGGACTTCATTAAAATTAAAAGCTTTTGTGTATCAAAAGACACTAAGAGATTAAAAAGACAACCCACAGAATGGGAGAAAATATTTGCAAATCATATATCTGATAAGGGATTAATAACCAGAATATAGAAAGAAATCCTACAACTCAGTAAGGAAAAAAAAAAAAAAAAAAATGGGCAAAGTGACAATATTTCTTTCATAATTTGTAACAAATGTCTCAGGACAATGCAAGGTGTTGGTGGAGGGTTGATGTATGGGACCCCTGTATGTTATGAATGTTTGCTTGGTAAGTTCACAACTTTTACTATACACTTATTGTTTATGTATGTTCATGTATAAATGATATAAAAAATAATAATATAGGGTGGGTCAGGGGAAAATACTTTGGTTAGCAGTAATATTTTGAGGATGCTCTTTAACCATTAGTTAAAAATGTTTCACAACAATGCAAGGTATTGGTGGTAGGGTGAGATATGAGAGCCGTGTATGATGTTATGTATGTTTGTTTTGTAAGTTCACAACTATTACTATTACACTAATAAGTACTAATACACTTATTGTTTATGTATGTTCATGTATGAGTGATATACTTCAATAAATTAAAAATTAAATTAAATTAAATTAAATTAAAAAATGGGCAAAGGACTTGAAAAGACATGTCTCCAAAAAAGAGATACAATGGCCAATAAACATATTAGTCATCAGGGAAATGCAAATCAAAAATACAATGAGATATCACTTCACACCCACTAGAATGGCTATTATTTTTAAAAATGGAAAATAACAAGTGTTGGCAAGGAGACAAATAGGAAGTCTTGTACATTTTTTATGGATATATTAGTCAGCCAAAGAAGTGCTGATGCAAAGTATCAAAAATCCATTGGCTTTTATAAAGGGTATTTATCTGGGGTAAAAGCTTACAGTTACAAGGCCCTAAAGAATCCAACTCAAGGTTGCTTTTCTCTCCAAAGTCATTTGCCATGTGTTGAAGCAAGATGGTTGCCAATCTCTGCGAGGGTTTTCCTGGCCTTCTCAGCTGCTCAGGGCTCTCGTCTCTTCAGCTGCAAACTATCATGTGAATGGCTCAGCTCTCCCTGGGGCTTTAACTGTTTGGTCCTTTGGCAGGACCAAAATTACCAAGTTCTCTCCTCTTCCATGTCTATGGAGCTCTCTTTCTTCCTGTATCTTCTTCTGTGTGTCTTCTTGAGTGTCTGTTTATATAGCCCACCAAGGGGGCAGGGACTCAACCTTGAGTCAAGCCCTACTGTCAAAGCCCTAATCTTAACATAATTTAATCAAAGACATGTCAGCTGAATTTAATACAAAAGAGCTCACACCCAGAGGAATAGACCTGTTTACAAACATAATCTCTCTTTTTGGAATTAATAAATAATATCAAACTGCTATTTGGGAATGTAAAATGGCACAGCTGCTGTGGAAAACAGTTTGGCAGTTCCTCAGAAAGTTAAACATAGAATTACCATATGACCCAGCAATCCCACTTCTAGGTATATATCCAAAAGAATTTAAAAAGAGGGACTCAAACAGTTATCTGTAAACCAACATCCATAGAAGCATTATTTACAATAGCCAAAAGGTGGAAGCAATCCAACTGTCCATGAACAGATGGATAAAAAAAAAATGTGCCAAATCCATACAATGGAATATTATTCAGCCGTAAAAAGGAATGAAATTCTGATCCATGCTACCACATAGATGAACCCTGCAGATATGACGTTGAGTGAAATAAACCAGACCCCTAAGGACATATTGTATGATTGCACTTATATGAAATACCTACAGTAAGCAAATTTATAGAGCCAGAAAATAGAACAGAAGTTACCAGGGGCTGGAGGAAGGGGAGAATGGGGAGTTACTGCTTCATGGGAAAAAAGTTTCTGTTTGAGATTATTTAAAAGTGTTAAAATAGTTGTGATGGTAGCACAACATTGAATTGTACACTTAAAAATGGTTAAGATGATAAATTTTAAGTTACCTATATTTTATTACAATAAAAGTAATATAAATAAATAGAATCTTCCTTCCCAGGGATGATCTGCAATCTATTGCCCCTCCTTTTTCCTTTAATCAGCATTTATTGAGCTTTCTGTTGGAAGCTAAGTGACATGAGATAAATGAGTCATTATCCCTACCCAAGTGAACTCCCAAATGAGTGATGATAAAAAGGCCAAATATCATGAAAGTACTGGACTAAGAGTCAAAGAATCTGTATTCATGGAACCACTTACTGTGCTTTTAACTTTGAACCAGTTCTTCGCCATTCGTCGTCTTGATTTCTTAATCTGAAAAATTCAGGAGAATGTAATATATCAAAATGTATATTTTAAACTTAATATAGGGGCCTCTGAGGGGGTGGGGCGCAGTGTTCAAGAATATCTGTAAATTACCTGAGATTGTAGACAGACATAAGTGCATACCTCTTCAAGGGACAAGTATAACTTTTTTCAGATTCTGGGATTTACTGACCCTCGAAGGGTTAAGAATAACTAAATTGGTATTTTGGATTCCATCTTTTTGTTTCTATTTTTTTCCCTTCTTTTATTTTTTTCTTTGTTTGTTTTTCTTTTCTTTCTTTTTTATTTTTTTGTTTCTTTTTTCTTTTTCTTTTTATTGTTTTTTTTTTTATTCCATCTTTAAGGCCCCTTCCATACTAACAGTCCACGATTCAAATAGATTTCTAACATCCCGTGATTCCAATAGTGATGGAAGAAATGGACTAGAGAACTAACATTCCATTATTCCAAATACCATAAGAGTTCATTCCCTTTCTCAAGAAGACTAGGACTAAACTTTTCCACATGGAATTCTAGGCTCTTTATGACTTGACCTCTACCAACCTTCCAATCTCAGCTCTCACCCCCTACCCCAGGCCCCAAACACTCCCAGTCTAGGCTGCAATTTCACAGTTTTACTCCCACTCACTCTATGCCTTTGTATAGACAACGTCTTCTACTGGGAAGGTCCCCTAACCCCACCCCTTTTCTTCTTGAGCCTTAGCTTTAAGATTTCCTCCCCTCTGAAGCCTTCTCTGGCCCCTCAACCCTTGCAGCAGTTTGGGGTCCTTAGCACTGAATACGATTGGCTGTTACCACCCAGTGAATAGGACTGTTGATTTACTTAGAGCAGCCTACAGTCTTAAGAGCCCACTGCCTAAAAGGCCAGGCAGGGTTTAAGCCAATAGGCATAACAATGGGCCCAAGTTTTCCCACCTTAGAGAAGAAGACAGAAAGAAATATCAGCTCTAAGGAACACAACAACAGAGAGCAGCTACCATTGCATTTGCTAATGCAAACAGCATTGTTTCTGGAAACAATAATGAACGGTGAGGTTTGAAGCCAAGTCTCTTTGTCTAAAGGAGCCTCTACTCAGCTCCATCTGATTGTTGACTGGAAAAACATGTGCGTTCAGTGTGGCCAGAGCTTCCACTTTTTCAAGAAAAGCTGGAAATCCAGACTTGTATGTGAAATCTCACAATTTTTTAAGATGTTAGTAACTAATTTTTTTTAGAAGTTAAAGACCCATTTCGATGACTTTCAAGACTTTCAGGCTGTACCCTAAGAACCCACTTCTATCTCTCAGAAGGAGCACATCCCACGCAAGGGGCAAGTTTTATGTCAGGACCACTGGTGTGTTGATGGTTGTTAAATATGCCCGCCCATCGTGCAGAATTCAAAGAGACTTTATGGGTCATACAGAACTTTTCATACAGGGCCTCTGTCCCTTTCTTGGCTTCAGTTTACCTATCTATAAAATGGGGATATAAAACTTATGTGAGTCAGAACTATGTGCTTTTACCTGGATCAGTCAGTGAATTCTCATAGTTACCTTCATAAAGGAAGTTGTAATACATCCACATTTTACAGATAAGGAAACTGGAGCTCAGAGATAGGAATTTACCTAATGAAAACTGCAAACATTTAAAAAGCTCTTGCTTTCCAAGGGCTTCTGTCATTTACTCTCGTTTACTCTCCCCACAACTCTCTGAAGTAGGTACTATTATCGTCTGGGGTCATAAGGCAAATTAACCCTGCAATAGGAATTCAGCTAGGCAGTCTGACTCCAACTCCAGCCCAGTGCTGGTCAAAAGAAATATAATGCAAGCCATATATGGAATTTAGAATAGTCTAGTAGCCACATTAAAGAGGTAAAAAGTGACGGGTGAACTTAATTGTAATAAAAATTTTATTTAATCCAATACACGCAAAATATTCTGACAAGTAATCAATATAAACAGCTATTAAGGTCTTTTACATTTTTAAAAATTGTCTTTGAAATCTAGTGTATTTTACATTACAGCACAACTCAATTTGTACTAACCACATTTCAAGGGCTCAGTAAATACACGTGGCCACCGTATCGGAACAACGCATTTACAGTCCACTTATTAATCCATTTACTAGTTTGAAACTTGTGTTTAAAGGACACGCAAAAAAAATAATATGGATCTTATACACGTTATATTACGTCTTCCTCGCCATGGGGCAGGTGCTAGTGCCCTCTTCCTTTGAGTCTCCTATTCGGAGACTTGGGAGCGAGAGGGCTTTCCAGAGCCTCCAGCCTGCGGGCGGCGGGGCCGGGATTCGAACCTTCTTTCCCCAGGACCCGCCCGCCGTCCCGCCCCGCTCACCCGCTGGTCAACAGGAAAAGGGGCGCGCCCCCCCGGGTAGTCACCGGTCTTCTGCAAGCCGAAGGGCCGATAACCGCTAAAGATCTCGAATAAGGAGTCGTCAACTTCGAGTTCCATCTCCACCATCTCCTCCTCCTTCACTTCTACCCCCTCCTCCTCCTCCTCCTCCACCACCACCTTCTCTTCTTCCTCAGAGGAATCATCCTCTTGCGAAGCCCACGACCCGCTCGGACTGTCCGGCTGCACCACAGCCACGGCCGCAGCCGCCTCCAGCGTCGACTTGCGAACGCGAGGGGGCGCCGCATCCTGGAGCGGAGACGCGGCCCTCGAGCGCTCGAGCGCCGACATGACCATAGAGAGGCGAAGGGGACTTCCGCTTCCGGCTGCCCAGCGCTTCGCTGGAGCAGGTAGGCTTTTTGCGCTCCCGGGCTGTTCCATGACCGCTCCCTTCGCGAGTCGCGCGGGCTGTAGCTTTACCCAGAAACATCTCTCCCCTCACCCTCCCCCTGTCCCGACGCAGTGCTGAGCCCCCCGTTGCCGCACAAAGAGTGACGCCCAGGGCCGAGTCATGGCACCGCCGGAGAAACAAGAAGCCAGCGCGAGCTCGGTCCCGGAACGTAACGCTGCGGCCTCCTCTCCGATTCAGCAGGCCTCACCGCCTGCCCCCGAACCCTCCATCCCCAACGCCGCAGACCCCGAGTTGATTGCTAGGCCTTGCGCCGAGGCCTCCGCGGCCCTGGAGCTGCCCCTCTCGCCTCTGCCCCTGGGGCCCGCGCCGCTCGCCGAAGCCGCGCCGCGCTCCCTGCAGGGCCCCGGCGGTCCTGAGACGTTCCGCCAGCGCTTCCGGCAGTTCCGCTACCACGACGCGGCGGGCCCGCGCGAGGCGTTCCGGCAGCTGCGGGAGCTCTCCCGCCAGTGGCTGCGGCCCGACATCCGCACCAAGGAGCAGATCGTGGAGATGCTGGTGCAGGAGCAGCTGCTCGCCATTCTGCCCGAGGCGGCAAGGGCTCGGCGACGGAGCCGCCGCACCGATGTGCGCATCACGGGCTGAGCGACGGAACTGCGGATGGCCCTGTCCCGGCGTTCCCTGGCTTCCTACCCCCGCGTTAATGAAAAATTTGTTTTGGCAGTTCTAGTAGTCTGCTGTGTCTCTTTCGTTCGTCCTTTACCGTGTTTATTTTCTCGAGTCTTTTCTGGCTAATGGCGAAACCAAATTGGGAGCCCACGGTGAGGCCTTTGTTTACTACCCTCGGGGCCACCGCTGGCTTTTGGGGAACCCTTACAAGTTTGCTAGACCTGGGAAGTTCTCCTGCGCTTCCCAGGGCCCCACTGGTAATAGGCTGTGTAATGAGGATTAAGAACAGGCTCTACGAGTTCCCTTCTGCTTCTAACTACCTCTTACTAGAATCCCACATGAAAAGACAGATCATAGGAATAGGGCTTGCTACATAAGCGATTGTGAGATCCTTCAGGCAAAGTGGTGGTCTATTAAATGATCACTTACTGGCTACCAATACAGCTACCAGCGTACTCCAGGCTAACCTTTGGGCCATGGGCTTCCCCAAAGGCCAAAGCTATTGGGCTATTTTAATGTGAAGTGTTTTACTGCAGGTCCTTATAGAGAAAGGCTGGTGGTGGTTGTGAGTTCTGGGTTTATGCCTCCAAACTCCCTCACCTTCCTTGCCAGATTTTAGGTCTCTGGTAGAATTTAAGAAACAGAACTAGCATTAATGATGGGTTATTTACAGTGTTGCAGTTAGCTCATTTTAAGGAGTGCCTCTTCCTCTGGGTCTTTTTTCTTTTTAAGTAAGCATAATTGTTTAGAAAGAGAATTTGACAAGCAGTGGGTAAGCTCTGCTATAAAATCTTAAAGTCTACTCCAATTATTCTCTGAGGTTTCTGCCCACCCAGGAGGGTTAGCTAGGTAACTGGGGCCATATGCAGGTTGGATTGGTTCCAGAAGGGTCCTATTTGCTTTTTAATATTAAATAAAGCCATTTAAATGAATTCAAGTTTTCTGCATACTTCTTGGGATTCAGGATCTAGAACTTGCACCTGCTGCCTCCCTGCATAGAGTGTAAAAGCAGACTTCCTTTAAAACAGGGGTTCTTAACCTTTGTTCCATGGACCCTTTTGCCAGTCAGGTGAAAACCACGGATCCCACACTATACTGGGTATTTTTAATAAATATATCACACCCGCACTAACACATCCCCACAAGAATGATGTTTTTTTTGAAGTTCAAGCTCATAGACCCCTTGTTAAAAACCCCTGCTTTAAAAGGTAATGTTTTGGGAAGCGGCTGTGGCTCAGTCAGTGGGGCTCCCGTTTACCATATGGGAGGCCCCGGGTTCGGTTCCCGGGGCCTCCTGGTGAGGGCGGGCCCGCCCATATGGCGTGGTTGGCTGACCCGGGGAGCACGAGCAGCAGGGGGGGGATAGATGAATAAATAAATAAAATCTTTAAAAATAAATAAATAAATAAAAAAAATAAAAGGTAATGTTTAGGGGGGCGGATGTGGCTCAAACGGTTGGGCATCTGTCTGCCATATGGAGGGACCTGGGTTCGATCCCCGGGACCTCCCAAAGGCGCATGGGCTGCCAGGCTCTGTGCTGCTGAGCCGTCGGGCCCCGAGAGCCATGCAACAGGATGATGATGTAACAGGAGAGAGACAAGACAAGACGAGATGCTCCGAAATCTCCAGAAGCCAGGAGCTGAGGTGGCACAGGCGGCAGAACACCTCTCTCCTACATGGGAGGTCTCCAGGATCGAATCCTGGTGAAGACTGGAGGAGGAGGATGAGAAGAGATGGCAGGAAACAGACACAGAGAATTGCCCAGCGAATGGACACAAAAACAGCAAATGGGGAAGGGGGGGGTTAAAATGGATAAAGTAAATAAATAAATCTTAAAAAAAAAAAAAAGTTTACAGAAAAGTAAGTAATGCATATTTAAAAAGGCAAAGAACTCTATATAACATGCAGGTGAAACATAGCAACAAAAACCTGTTTTATTTTTTCCAAATACAGATAACAGAAGTTTGCATGTTTTGCAAATATTGCTTCAAAGCAACATTTCTATATACAGCGCCTTCTGTTCTAATAGCGCGTAAACATAGGTATGTATCCACAGTGCAATGCTGGCTCATCAAGGGTCCACCTTGCATATACTCATTACTTAAACAAAATGATTAGTCAAACCAGAACTGTTCTTGTCAAGGCAATTTTTGTAGGTGGATAGTTTTTCTCAAAAGACAAAACTTCGATAGTGCACAAGTAATGGTAACAGTAATGTTTGCAAATAATTTCCAGTGCTCCAACTTCGGGTTAATTCAGCTTGACCCAGGAACTGGGGATGGAGCCCTCAACATGGCTTTAAATTAGGCAAGCACACTAAAGTCCTCAGTACTTTGAGAGTCCTCGCTGCTCCCCTGCCTCCAAACTTCCCTGCTTCCCTAAGGACAAAAGTAACAACAGGTGAAATGGGATTATTTCCTTTATAAGACTTAAACAGTAAATCCATATAATGGTCAGTTGACAAAATTAAGGTAATTCTGTTTCTGCTTCAATCTTTGAAAAAAACAAAAACAAAACAAACAAAAAAACGGACTACCTTAAAAGTTACAGCTTCTTCAGATGTGATAATCTAATATTTTCAAAAAAGAAACATCAGTAATCTAGTAATACATCAGTCATCGTAACTCACAGTTGTAGCTACAGAAAATCATCCTGTTTTCCTCCCTTTCTGGACAAGTGTCACAATTATTCTGATGTGGCTGATTATCCAAAATGTAAATGCCATGCACATTCCTTGAGCCTTTCTTCGCATACCACAAACACTGTTAGAAGTGGGAAACAGCTTTTGGCAGAGGAGTAAAGTGTCAGCTTTACTCCAGATGTTACAACCACATGTATTCCTTCTGATGGATAAGCTATAGCAGGTCAACTTATACCTATTCTATAATTCATTTTATACCAAATTCACTAGATAGAGCATTCCCTGAAACATCTTCGCACAGAAGCCTTAAGGACAACAATCACCTGTGCCTTAAAGCCTAACCATTCCAAAGGTTGCTGGAGATACTGTCATTGCTATTGAGATATTGGCTACTTCACGTTTACATAGTAAATATTTGCAGCATATAACATTACAGACTCATAAACCCACACATTTAACTCATGAATGTTAATGGACAACTGTGCTTTGATTTTTGCCTTTAGTGATAAGAAAACTAAATAGTGAAACAAGTCACTCTTCAAAGCATGGAACATTTTCTTTCACTTTGCCTAGTAAGGAAAAATAAAATATAGCTATTACACATGGAACCGTAACCTGCAAAAGTAACACAAATATTGTCTCAAAAGGTACAAATAGGTTGCACCTAGACCTTAAGCAGCATAATCACCTCGATCTCCTCAAATAATACAAACAGGAAATTTAAAGTGTTAAAGTATATTAAAACAATTCTGAAAACACTAACTACTGAACACACCCTTCAGGGAAGGAAAAAAGCGGCACATGTTGCATCTGAAGTTGTTTACAACAATATAAAATAAGGTAAATTCCCCAAACCACATCCTTTGTAACAAATCTTTACATTGAAAGAGTTTAAAATTTTGGGAAATGTTTTCTGGACATTACATAGAACTGGGAGCTGTCAATATAAAGAAATGGGTAGCAAATGCTTTGGGTTCGAAGCCCCACCTGCTGTAGCTTGGAATTCCTCCTAGATTCTTATTTCAGTGAGATTCTAGTTCTCCACAGGCTGTATGGGCTCTCCTACAAAAGATACAACCCAGCCAGCTCTGGGGTGAAAGCATACAAAACTTGCCCCTGGTACCATGAAGTCATGCAAGAGATGTGGTGAGAAAAATGAAGAGTCCTAAGAGAAGGCAGCCAAGGCCTCTCTGCTCCTTCCCAGCCTCCACAGAATGGTGGAGACAACATTCCCATGAAGCTGGAAAAAAAGAAAATAATGTCTGCTGACTAAACAATATGCCAGGCAGAAACTGGAAAGGTTGTTGTGTACCCCAACCTGACAGAACAGTCAATTAAATAAACTGCAAATTGAATTTACAACTGTTTCCAACTAAACTTTTTTGGCTCTCATTCCATTTATCATCAGTGGCACGATTTCAAAAGAAGTTAGTGCAAAAAGACTCACTCTTCATTTAACAATGTACAAAGAAGAAGGGAATCCCAAGAGTCTTATTTGCTACTTTCTTGGTAAGCTTCGAGATCAGAGTGCCCTGCCCTCCAGTGGCCAAAATGGCCTCTTTGTCCAATGTCCATCACACCCCTAACCCAGATCCCTGAAGTCAGTCGGTGTCACGTGCATTCGGCATGCTATATTTGTTTATTTAAATATGCAAAGCTCCTCCTGCAGGCGCCCCACGATTATGCCCCCATTAATTTTGGGTGCCTAGTTTCACGTTGAGCAGCAGAGGGCGATCTGCTGCACTTTACCCAGGTCCGTCAGCAGCTGCTTGATGCAATGCTTGAGCTGTGGGAGCCTAGCCAGTGGCTCTGGGGGCTCCAGTTCCCCAGTGTAGTCCAGCCAGCTCTCCAACACTGTCACAGAAGAGAGACAAAACCCAGTGAGCTTCCAACACTTGATCTACCAAAACATCAGCAAGTTTCAGCACCTTATCCCCTCTGGCCACTTATGGGGGGAGGGGAGGGAGGGCTGTTTCATTAACTCAAAACCACCTACTCATGCCTTAGAGCAGCAGTACAGCCCAATAGAACATTCTGTGATGATGGAAATGTTCTCTATCTGTGTTGTCCAATACGGTAGTCACTAGCAATTTGTAGCCACTGGGTACCCAAAACGTTGCCAGTGCAACTAAGGAAATGAATTTTAAATTTTTTTCAATTTTACTTAGCTTAAATTTAAGTAGCCACAATAGCTAAGTGGCTACCATATTAAGACAGTGAAGCTCTGGAGTCTAGAGGCCTTTGCTCTCAGTATTATTGTCTACTCTATAAAGCTTTCCCATGTTGGAAATCCCAGAGCCTGACATTTTAGCCTCCTCTCAAGGAAAGCGAAAATCTAAAGGGACTTAAAAAGATCTACTTTTATCACCATAAATTCTGATTTGCTTCATATTAATTATTGATTGATATATAATCAGCAGTGGCACAGAATACTGATTTTATTTTCTCCCTTTAAATATTTAATGTAAGACATCCTAACACCCTTAATTATAATTGGTTCAATATCTAAATAGCTGTCTCTTGCCTGTAAGAGCAAGGCCAAGACTGGGGAGGGCCAAGCCTGAGCCAAGGAATGGAAAGATGGTAAGGCATACACAGGCTCTGACTTCTCCCCTAAGGGCAAGTTTCTTTGGCACCAACAGAACATTTGCCCTGCTTCCATGGTGCTAAGCCCCTCTCAGGGACCCTGAGTCACTCCTATTGCCTTTCTCTCAAAATCAGTTTGGCATTTGATGCTCTCTTGGCTCTCTAGTATCAGACTTTTATCACAGTGGCATCAGTTTCAATTCTAAGGAAGCCAAGTGAACCTTTAAAGAGTGAAAGAGAGATAGAAACCCTCTCCCTTCCAGAAATGCCCTTCCCAGGAACGCTGGATTGGCCTCCCAGTCTCAGTTCTTCAGGTGTGCCTGAAGGGCAGAACATGCAGGTGAGGATGGACAGGTCTCTCTCACTGTCAATATCCTCCCATAGGGTAACTCCTTTTCCAATTGAGTCACCCCTCTCTAGCTGAAAACATCAACTCTCTTCAAAGCCCAGCTTGTTCCAGGAAGCCTTCCTGTTATCACTTCCACTCAAAACAAGCGGCTCTCCTCCTCTGGCATGGCCTCAGCTGTCCGTGTCCTGGCCAACACCTCATGATCTTTGCTAGTTTAACCTACTGCATTTTTTCCAAGTTGTTCACATAAGTATGTTTTATATCCCCAGTTACTGTAATAATAGCCCAAATCCAGTAGTAAAAATAACCAGAACATTTATTTATTAATTGAGCTCCATTTTTTAAAGATACAAATAACTAGAAAATAACTGAACAATCAAAGAGGAATTTGGTCTTCAAAAACCCAAACCAGCAGTTTCCTGGAGATCAAGAGAGACTGAACCTAATTGTGATCATTACAAGGTCAGTCCTCCAGGCCCATCAGCAATTCCTAATACCTGGGAGAAACACCCAGGGGCCACACAAATGACACAGTTCCTAAATTTCTACTGGCTAAGGAGGAGAAGGCTTTCTTTTAGATTCTATCAAAAGTTAAAATAAAGTTTTTCTTTTCTTTTTTTTCTTCTTCAGATTAATCTTGGATATCCTAAAAACTCAATTAAGTCAAAATTTCAATTCCCCAGAGAACTGTTACTGAAACATTTGCTGCAGGTAGAGTGTGGTGTTCTTCTTCACACCCTCCTTTGCAGACAGGATTGGGCAAGGAAGGCAGGACCCCTGACATTTTGCAGTTCCTCCAAGTACCTAATAAATACTAAAAGCAAGCCTTGCCCATTTTAAGAGGAATATGGAGGTAGACTGAGGTGATGAGAAGAGTCAAGAATACAGCTGTCCCTGGAGAGCAGTCCAAGACCAACTCAGAGCCAGGTTGGGGGTTGAGCGGTAGGGGGTGGTCAGAAAGCAGCTAATCCAGGTAGTGGAAGCCACGGAAAAAGACCTACCATCCAGCTCCTTCTCAATGGAGTCCATCCTATGGGTGACTTCATCTTGAAGAGACTCCACATGGGTTAGGAGATTAAACTGCCACTGGTGCTGGGAACTCAGCAGCCCCTCTCCACCTCTGTCCAGCAGCTTCCGAGCAGGGGCTTCCTCTGGCAGGACCTTTTTGGACACATATTCTCTCACCTGGGGATGCAACACCACTTATGTTACTGAGTGGAAGACTCAATTAAGTCAAAATTGAGTCACTTCTCCAACCAGCCAGTGTTTGCAACCATAGGAAAAACAGTTGCAGTCTGGATGCTCTAAATCTCTATCTCCGTATCTCCCTTTCTGCCTTTTCTCTCAGGCACTAGGCAGGACTGTGCCTACTGTATCAACCCCAACCACCTCTAGGCAGCACTGACCCATGCCCAGAGCCCCACAGCTGCTTCCCACTGACTGGCCCATTGCCCTAGTCCTGATGTCAGCCTCAGGAGGCCTCACAGAATGGCTTCCAGAGCACTGAGATTTGACTACAGGGGTAGGGCTGGTGTGGACAAGCGTTAATACATGGTAGTCACACAAACTAGATTTAAGTCCTAATGCCATCTCTTGCTGAACGTGTGGCCCTGGATGAATTACTTCAACTCTGAGCTTTTGTTCTCTCACTGGAAAGACAGAGGTAGTAAAATCTACTTTGAAGGTTCAAGAGAATAAAATAAGACGAGGTAGATGAATATACTGTGCGTAGCTACAGTCAGGTTATTCATTGATGGAGGAGATTTTTTAACCCTGGCTGCCTTGCTTAGGCCCAGCACTTCTGACTTTTGGTTATGTACCAAAACCTATAGGACACCTATAGGAAATCTGGGGCAACACACAAGCTACCTAATCTAAAGGACCACAAACCTTGTATGGAGTTTGAGAGCCCAACCTTCCATTAATTAATTTGAAATGAAAATAGATTCTAGTTATATTCATTTAGGGTTTGCTATATGTAAAGCAATGAGCTGAGAGCTTTTCACAAAGAAGTTCAAGAATAACTGAGAGGGCACTGTCACTGGCCCCATTCAAGAGATGAAGAGACAGATCAGAGGAGGTGAAGTAAGCTGCTCAGAATCACACAGTAAGTGGTAGAGCCCAGAACTGGAACTGGGTCTGTCCTATCACCCTAATTTAGGCCAACACCGTTCCGACACTGGCAAGGGCACAAGGATGAATGAGGCACGCACAAGCT
Source organism: Tolypeutes matacus (assembly GCA_026826555.1). Taxonomy (NCBI): domain Eukaryota; kingdom Metazoa; phylum Chordata; class Mammalia; order Cingulata; family Chlamyphoridae; genus Tolypeutes; species Tolypeutes matacus. The sequence goes on from JAKSZT010021619.1 coordinate 11,085,645, forward strand.
CCTCCCTTGAAAGGCTTACAGTCTACAGTACTCCCTGGGGGCAATCACAGCAACGTATTTAATGTTGGTGATACCAATGCAAAGGATGAATCTGTGAAAGGAAGAAAAGGACTCTCAAATCACACACAGCCTTGCTAACAACTGCAGACAAGGCAGAAGGAGACCAGCGAACAGTCTGAGATGAAACCATCAGTAAGGAGGATGACAGACACAAGGGCTCCAGAAGAGAATAACTTGAATAACAAAAAATTGAGAATGGCTCTTGGGAGGACTAATGAAACAAGCAGTATTTTGATAAAATGTGAAGTTTGTAAAGTCAAAAGTCAAAGTAAAGCTATCATACAATTTTATTGAAAAAACTGCCTAGCAAATCACTTAACTCACTCTTTGCTCATGCTAAGAATTAGCTACCTAGGTACTATTATAATATAAACTATGTTTAAAAAATAAAAAACAAATTCAATTTCCTAAGTTGGCTTCATTTTTCAAGTTCCAATCAACCCTTTTTCTCCTTGTCACTTTCCACCTCTCTACCCTCCGCCCCCCACTAACTATGCCATCTTGTGGGCATGTTCTTAGAACTAAGGATTTTTGCCTCAAGTGGCTCTCCTGACTTTGCATCCACTTTAACAGACCAAAAACCACCTATGATAAGCAAATTTAAATACAATTTTATAATAAATATAATTTTATAATAATACATACATCTTCCAGAGAACATTTAGCCCCAGGAGAACCTACAAGCACTCAAACACCGAATTAAGAACAAGTGCAAGCCAGCGCTTTCTGCAGCAGTTGATCAGGGCGCTATCAGATGCACTGATGAAAGGTTTCCCAAAGTTAATTTTTCTCATGATACCATAACCAAATTTGCTTTAACATTTGAAAAGACCCATCCATACTAAAAAAAAAAAAAATCAGTTGCTTAGTCCTAAAATTAAAGGTTATTACATGTAAGAGAAATTAATTACATGCTCAAAGAATGAAAAAAGAAAACTTTTTAAATATGCAGATATCTGTATAATTATAAAGACTAATCAGGCGTGAAGAGCTGCTGACTAAACCAGAATATGAGACTGTTGGCAAGCAATATTGTAATGTAAATGCCATTTTTGTTTAACTACTAAGAAACTAGAGAAATTATATCCTGAACAGATTAAAAGCAAACAGCAATGACTCTTGGCGGCAGCCTCTGCACAGACACGACTGCTCTCGCTCACGCGCCTCACTCAGCTTCCTCTGCAACCATGTCTGACAACCCGATATGGCTGAGATTGAGAAATTCGATAAGTCGAAATTGAAGACGACAAAAATGCAAGAGAAAAACCCACTGCCTCCCAAAGAAACAATCAAACAGGAGAAGCAAGCAGGCGAATCGTAATGAGGCGTGCGCCACCAATATGCACTGTATATTCCACAAGCATTGCCTTCTTATTTTACTTCTTTTAGCTGTTAACTTTGGAAGATGCAAAGAGGTTGGATCAAGTTTAAATGACTGTGCTGCCCCTTTTCACATCAAAGAATCGAGAACTACTGACAAGGAAGGCCACGCCTGCTTCTCCCATCTGCCTGTCTGGCTGGCAGGGAAGGAAAAGAACTTGCATGTTGGTGAAGGACGACAGTGAAATCTAGAGTAAAAGCAAAAGCTGGTCCAGGGTGTCCTACAGGCTGTAAAATGCAGTTTAATCAGAAGTGCCATTTTTTTTTTTTTGTTCAATGATTTTAATGATTGGAATGCACAACTTTTAAAATATGCAAATTAAAAGTTTTGAAACCTAAAAAAAAAAAAAATCAAACAGCATTGATAAAAAATATTTATCAGAAAAAAAAAAAAAGAACAAGTGCAAGCAAGCCACATACCTTTGGGGAGCTGGATTTGGGGTCAATGTCCCCTCTGCTTCTGTCTTGGTCTAGAGGCCAGCCCAGGCGCGGGCAGAGGGAATCGTCACCGTTCTCATGGAGGGGATTGACTGCCTCGTCAAGGGCAGAGCCCCGGGTCTCCACCACCAGCTTCTGCTCCACAGCAGGGTAATAGGCACGGGGCTTCTGGTAGCAGTGCTCGCTGGTGATATAGGACTCCTCCACAGACCGGGGCAGGGCCAGGGGCAGGGGCTTCTCCAATGCCCCGTTCAAAGTTCTATAGCTTAGGGCTTCCTCCTTGCTCTTGGCTTCAGAGACATGGATGTGTCTGGAATGAGACCTCCTGTCCCCTGAGCGTTGTTTCCAAGGCTGACACCAGAGCTGCAAATCAGGATGCTCCCTGCTTCTGTTAAGAGGATAAACAGGAAAAAGGGCTTTGGAGTAACTGTCCCTAACAGAGGCTTCTCAATTCCCAAACACTCTTCCAATAGTAAGAACAGCTCCTACCTGGCCATGGGGCCTTGTGCCAAGCAAAAAGGAATGTAAACCTCAGCATCTCAGGAGACCACTTCCAGGCAAGCTCCACTGTATACACACTCAGTGAGTGGGGCTGGACTTGCAGTCAACAGCTTTGATCTGTGTTTTAAATTAGTCACTGATTAAGGGGTGTGGCTTTAATGTGCCTCAACCTGCCTCACTGTAGTTTCCTCTTCTGTACTGGGCTAATCAACTGTCTGCCTTCTATCACTGAGTTCTATAAATTAAGTGAATTAATTTGAATGGAAGTGCTTTGTTGGAGGTAAAGTACTATTCAAACGTGGCTTACTAAAAATAACCTTATTATTAAACAGTCACAGTAACTTTGGCATGCAATGACACTTGGGTACAAAAACAAAACAATGACCCAGGAAAAAAATATATCAACTACCATCTATGAGTAGGTCTTTAATAATAAAGTGTTCATTCTCAGGGAGTGAGTGTAGCTCAGTGGTTTGAGCGCCTGCTTCCCGTGTACGAGGTCCCGGGTTCAATCCCCAGTACCTCCTAAAAAAAAATAATAAAGCAAAAAATAATAATAATAATAAATAAACAAATAAACAAATAAATAAATAAAATAAAGTGTTCATTCTTACCATTCCAAAGAGAAAATTTTGTTATTAAAGAATAGAGATTCTTATCTTTTTTGGGCCACAGACTCTCTAAGAACCTGCCTACTTGAATGTGTAAATAAAACTCCACATGACTTCAAAGTTTCCCAGAAATATTCAATGCCTGAGTTTGGACTCAGGAGAAGGTCATTAAACTAGATTATTGGATCATAATCAATTTTTTAAAATGAAAGAGAATAGAAAAAAAAAAATCAGAGTGTATCATTTTAAGTAAGGGTAGGTGTTTTGTGAAACTTTTCAATTTTATAAGCGTAATATAAAATGTATTTCTTACATATATTATTTTACAAGTTTAAAGCCACACTCTAGATAAATTTAACCGTTTAACTCTTCTTTACCACTCAGGATTTCCATAATAATCTTGATCATTAAAAAGGGAGGGAGGGAAAGAGGAATGGAGGGAGAAAAAGAGGGAGAGCGGAGGGAGGGAGGGAATTCAGAAAAGCACTGGGCTTCTTCAGTGAGGTCCATTGGCTATTGGCAGTTCAAAGCTGGAATGGCAGTGCCCTCTGAGTGTGTTCAGAAGTGTGGGAGAACTGAGAATTCACAGAGGTATTTAGAAATGGGGGGGGGGGACACTATCTGGTTGTCACAATGACTGAGGAGTACTACTGGCATTTAGTTCATAGAATCCAGGGATGCTAAATTTCCTGTTATGCTCGGGTCAATCCCATACAAATCCCACAGTATAACTGCCAACAGTACCTTCCCAGTCCCCAACTGAGAAACACAGAAACTGGATCAGTGGTAAAGCGTAAGTTTAATGCACCAACACCTCCCATTTAACTGAAGCCTTCCTACAGAAATGGAATAGGCCATAAACAGGAAGGAAGGCACAGTGAGTTTACAGATCCTAAAATTCTGCTCCTAAGGCCTGCAACTATCCCATTCTCAGCCCTCCCACTCCAGCAATCCCTGTATCACTCCTAACCATTGAGGAAAGAAAGAAAATACAGGTATCAAGTCAGCCTGAGTCTCTGGGCCACCTCCAAGCAGGGTATCAGAACCTGTGCTCCCTGTACCAGGAACCTATACCCAAGATCCTGGGATATTCCTCTAAAATCATAATTGCATCAGGGAAAATGGGAGTAACTAGAAACTCTCAGATCCACCTGTAGTCTGCAATCAGTTAATACAGAGTACATGAACCATAGTACAGACGTCCTCTTAAAATGACATAGGGGAGCAGATGTGTCTCAATTGGGGAGCAGGCGTGGCTCAAGCGGTTGAGTGCCTGCTTCCCACATGGGAGGTCCCGGGTTCGGTCCCCAGTGCCTCCTAAAAACAAAAAACAAACAGCAAACAAATGTAAAAACCAACTCAGGGGAGCCAGTGTAGCTCAGTGGTTGAGTACCGGCTTCCCACATACAAGGTCCAGGTTCAATCCCTGGCCCAGTACCTCAAAAAATAAAAAATAAATAAATAATAAAAAAAAATTTTTTTAAAGTCATTGTTTGCTCCCTCTTCAATTTCCTCCACCCAGCTAAGATATGAAGCCCCAGCTACTACTCCCCACAAGGATGACCCTGGCCTTTCCTTCAATATTAAAGGTTTAATAATCTCTATCATAAGAATTAAAATATAAATGTATTATGGCAGTCCGTAAAGAAGTTTTCTCATATACTGAGGATATTTCAGGGAAAATAACTCAGGAAGAAGAAAATACTTGGAATAGATTGCTCTAAAACTAAGGCAAAATAATTGTAACCCATTAAAATTTGTAATCTCTTGTTAATGAAGTTTAAAAAGACAGCACATTTATCGCAGAGGAGCTTGGGGAAAGTAAGTAGTAATTATAAGAATATATGCACCCAATCATTATCCTGCCTCATTCCTTATGCATTTAAACTGTCTCTCTCTGCTACACAAGTTTTTTGTAATAAAAGTGGAAGATCGTGATTGCCTACTGTGAACTAAGATGCAGTCCACAGCCAGTTTTAAAAGAAGAAAAACCTCAAATTTTATTGCCATAGCTCCCAGATTAATTAATTGCAGAAGGGTTAAAATTTCAAATACACATTGGTCTTGTTAACACATAATTGATTCCAACTCCTCACTCAAAGACATTTTTTTTTTTTCCAGTGGGGAGCAAGCATAGCAAGAAGGGTCTGTTCAGGCTTCATTCACATATCTCTTTCTAAAAATTATTTTTAATCATAGTGACAACAATAAGCATTTGCGGGGGGCGGATGTGGCTCAAATGGTTGGGCGTCCATCTGCCATATGGAGGGACCTGGGTTCGATCCCCGGGACCTCCCGGTAAAATTAAAATATATATATATTTATAGAAGGTGCATGGGCTGCCAGGCTCTGTGTGCCGGTGGGCCGCCAGGCCCCGGGAGCCATGCAGCAAGATGATGACATAACAGGAGAGAGACGCAGGGGAGAGACAAGACGAGATGCTCCGAAAGCTCTGAAAGCCAGGAACCAAAGTGGTGCCAGTGGCAGAACACCTCTCTCCTACATCATATGTCTCCAGGATTGAATCCTGGTGAAGACTGGAGGAGGAGGATGAGAAGAGATGGCAGGATACAGAGAATTGCCCAGCGAATGGACACAAAAACAGCAAATGGGGAAGGGTGGGTTAAAATGGATAAAGTAAATAAATAAATCTTTAAAAAAAAAAATAAGCATTTACCTGCCTACTATATGCCAGCCATTTTACACACACTACCTCATTTAAGCCTGACAAAAATCCTACGCGGTGTGAATTAGTATCTTCTTCATGACACAAAAAATCATGAAGGAAGTATACAAAGTCATGCTTGCCACATTTTTTATGATAACAGGTACTCTGTAGTCTCTCTCACTTTTATTGTTTGCCTTTGAAAATAAATTCACCAGGCCACTTGGGAACAATATTTCTGAGAATAAAGATCCAGAGCCCGTGACAGCAGAGACTATCCAAGCACACACATACGGAGACCAGTTCCCCCTTTCCCAGGATCTTTTCTCCATTTATACTTTCTAATATGATCTCACTATAGCCTCTCCTAAATTGCTTGACTAGGAGAAATCAAATTTAATTCCAGTACAAAGTCACTGCTATAATGGGGCTCTAAAGAGGGCCCCAGAAGGGCCAAGGCTCCAGAATGTGGGCCAAAAGCACTGGCATTTCAGTGAAAAGAAAGAGAATACCATCTAATTGAATCTTTTATGAAAAGAAATAGAGCAAAGTTTACAATCAGGGGTATCACCTGAGGTATTTCCAGGCCCTGCCGACCACTTTCCAACTGCCTCAGACAATTTCTGGCATCTCATTAAGAAGAAATTCATTTTGTATATAGAAAGTATAGTTTCCTCTTTTACAAAATGTGAGAGGAAGTGCTAGTCTCTGGCATCCTATCTAAGGCTGGTATTTGTCACAGTGACTGCTAATTGCCCCCAGCATCCATCCTCCTCCTTTTCTCTTATACCTGCCCCCCACTCCTGAGTTTTAGCAGGGCACATGGCCGTTTGGCTAGTCATGCCTGCAGTTAGGTGTGTCCATGAAACTACTTGCCCTTCCCTCTTGTTCTCTTTCCCCCCCTTTCTCTTTTCCCCTCTTGGAGTCTGGGGCATAGCTGTCATGCAGGTGACACTGCTTTGACCATGCAGATGCAGGAAGTCTTGAGGGAACACCAGAGCAAAAGAGAAAAGGAACCTTAGTCCACCTACCTGGCCTGGACTCCTACCTACCCATGAGCCATTCATTATGTGAGAGACGAAGAAATTTCCATTTTGTTTGCACCTCACTTTCTGGGGTCTTTGTTATAGCAGCTTAGATTTTATTCAAACCAAATGTAGACATTTGCTGAATAAGGTCCTGCTGTGTGCCAGCCAGTGTGACAGCAATCAGCCCTCTATTATGCCATCTTAGGGCTCTACTGCTGTACTCTGCCTGACACTAGAAGGCTTCCAGGACTGATTAGCATGAAGAAAACCTGGTCAGGACATGGCCTATAATGTACTAACTCAATCAAAGAACTAAGTCAGGACTTGGATTCTGGTACCAGCTCTGCCACCAATTTCCTGGAGAACCATGGGAGAGATTACCTATTTGGTAAAGTGGTGGTAGGTTATAAAGACCAACAGAGGGAAGCGGCTGTGGCTCAAATCAGTAGGGCTCCTGTTTACCATATGGGAGGCCCCGGGTTTGGTTCCCGGGGCCTCCTGGTGAGGGCAAGCCCGCCTACACGGCGTGGTTAGCTGACCCAGCGAGCACAAGCAGCAAGGGGGGGATAGATGAATAAATAAAAATAAAATCTTTTTAAAAATAAATAAATAAATAAATAAAGACCAACAGACCTCACATAAGAGCCACATATCTTTATGAGAGCTTATATGAGCCTGGGTCATCAGACATGTAGAATGTCATCACAGAAGGAAATGCACCCTCAATTTCACTCCCCAAATTTCTGGCCACCGAAAGCCACAAAGTCCAGCTCCAAAAGGCCTAAAATTTTACTGTATGAGCTAACACCAAGAGACATATTTATTGAACAACCATTACGCTAGAGAACAAGCCTGCCAAAAACATCCCTCACAGCAGCTTTCAATTTTACTTTGTTTATAAATTAAGAATGTTTACCATGTAACTAAGAATTTTTAGTAAAGGTCTCAAACTCAACTGTCTTATTTTGAGTTCCTATTTCTCAAATTTATCCTGCCCCAGAATGTGCCAGATCAGACTTCTCCCCAAAGCTGCAGGTGTCATACTTACTGCAAGATGCTCATCTTGAGCTGTAGGCCATGAAGAACCTCGATCACTCTCTGCACATCGCCAAGCAGCTGGTGGGTGGCCACAATCTTCTTGGCATTCTGGTGGGAGTAGTTCTCTTCTAGAAATGCCAGGCCATGCATATGTCCCCTACTCAACCATTCCTTGTCATACCAGTACTTGAAGCCAGGCCTCTGACCTACAGCAGTGGCAATAAAAGGATTAGTACACAGCATGAAGGAAACCTACCCATTTCATCATTATCACACAATTATCACATAAATTACTGGAAGAATGGATTGGTGTGTTCATTTATTCACCCACATACATTTACTTGGCACCTATTACATGCTGGGTGTTGGTGACAAAGAAGTGAATATGGCATGTACACTTCCTTATCTCTTGGAATGGACCAGGCATGGCTTGGGAAAATAGATATCTCTTTACACTGAAGTATCATTCCCCGACCCCTACTTAAAAACTACAGTGGCTGCCTACTGCTCACAGTAAACTCAAAGCCCTATCATTAGTCTAATGAAGACTGCCGGACCCAGCTCCTTCCTGCCTTCCTCTCTCTCCCTCACAGTGCCCTCCTTTCAGTTTCTATTCTTCGGAGGATCTGTGCTCTAACATTCCCCAAGGCCTTTGCTCCTTACCACCTCCTCCTCAGAGAGGCCTTTTGTTACCTCCCAAAGTAAAAAGGCCTCTTCCGTGCCTCCTAGACATTCCCTATCTGATCTCTTTCTCCTCCTCACAGTACTGATCACAGTACTGATCACTACCTAACATATTCTTGTTCACTTGACTTACTTTGACATCTGTTTCTGGCCCCAACCCCACAAAGGGCCAGAAGAGTAAGAACCACCTTGTATCCTAGAGCCTGACAAAAGGCGTCTTGGATAGATTTATCAAATGACCAGAAAGAAGCCCCAGGTTCCCTCCAATTATACCACCTAACCAAGATGGAGTCAGGCCCCTTCCCTTCTCAGGACCTCTGTCTCCACATCTGTTACAATGACAGATGGACTAGAAGGTTTCAATGGTCTTTTCCTTACAGGGATCTTTAGGAGGGTGTGAAAACATAACTGCACATGACCAGAAGCATTTCTACTCCAAACGCCCAGGGAACAGCCTTCAAACAGACTTGTTCACCTTCCAATACCTATAAAAACCCCATCAAGATCCTTGGGTTCGGGAAGCGGCTGTGGCTCAATCAGTGGGGCTCCCGTTTGCCATGTGGGAGACCCCGGGTTCGGTTCCTGTGGCCTCCTGGTGGGGGCGGGCCCGCCTGTGCAGCGTGGTTGGCTGACCCGGCGAGCGCGGGCAGCAAGGGGGGGATAAATGAATAAATAAATAAAATCTTTGGAAAAAAAAAAAAAAAAAAAGATCCTTGGCTTCTTTGTGGCTTTACTAATGCACGTTGTGGAGATATACCTCAATTCTCTTAAAAACATCTTTAAGCAACGTTTAAAGAATCAATCTTTTAGTTTAAACTTTTGGCCCAAGACAACACAGAGTCAAACAATGTGTATAAATGCAGACCCTCTGAGAGACGTTCAGTGGTCAGTACAAGGAGGTGTTTAAAAACAGCCTTGAAGATTAGTTTAAAAAGTCTGGAAAGTGTACAAGCACTTGATGAAGACGGTATGATTTCTAAAAATGGAAAAGAAGAGGGAAAGAATGAGCAACAATAAGGTAGACAAAAGAGAATTTTAATTGGTAACCTAAGGAGACCTAGGGTTACATGGGGGGACCTCAGAGGCACCTGGTGCAGGGAGGGGGCTAAGCAGCAGGGTTTGGAGCAGCACTGTCTGTTTTACAAGACAATGGTCAGAGACCCTGATTCTCATCTCTGATCTGGCACTAACTGGCTGAGTGCTCTTGGGCCAGATATGTCCCTTCTGAGCCTGAGCTTGCTCACTTGTCAAATGCAGGCACCTAACTAAGTGGTCTCTGAGATCCTGCTCATAAATAATACTCTATGACTCATGGACTGATCTGATCATGTTCTTTCCTTGGGATAAAGGAACAAAGAGAGGCAGGTGCTTCCCTATGGACTAATCTAGTACAAGACGACTCTGTGTCACAACAGGGGTCATCAGGCCTAGAAGGAATCTGTCTGCTAAAAAATCAACTGCAATAGCCAGCCCTTCCCTAAACAAGCAGCATAATCAAAATCGGGAGATTTGGTCCCACAATCCAGTTCTAATTCCAATTTGTTTTATGGGATTAGGCAAGTCATTTGCATTCTTTAAGTATCAAATTCTTCCTCCTAAGTAAAATGAGCGCTCCTACCAGGTCCACCTCATAAGACTGAAAAGAAGCGGGAGCTCTAAAGCACTGTCTGGCTGTAAGGGAATTGTGGGACTGGAGCTGAGAGAAGATACTCTGCAGGTGGTAAAGGGAGAAGATGTCATCATCCCACTGACAGCAAGACAAAACAACCCACAGATTTATAATCTACCCAAGACTTCTGGAAAGGGACAACAAGTACCACAGGCCACCCATATGGCTATGCAACAATGAAACTAACTGATCCTGCTAAGGAATTAATTAATTCACTGCTCTGTGCCCTCTGGTGACAGGCTCTATGCACCCATACCTTTCCCCTTCCCCTGAAAGGCATGTCTCCCTTCCAGGTGGCAGTGAAGCTGCCAAAGGGAGCAGAAGCATATTTCCAATGCTCCAACAGCCCCAAAAAGCCAAGGATAGAGCCCATTTGCCCATCCTCATGAGCTCTCAAGAAAAAGGAAAGTTCTAGCTCAAAGCCAGGCCTTCATCTAGGTGAACCTCTTCATACAGGCTCACTTACTGCTAAGTTCAGGATAGCTGGCCACCAGGCAGGCTAGCAACACTGACGAGATGGAGGAGGAGTCCAGCCGATGCTGAAGAAATGAGTCTCAAGACCACAAACACTTACTTAGAATGCTTCACAGCCAACTGTGCTAAGGAAAAAGCTACATACTGTTAATATCCCTGACTCCAGATTCTCTACCTGGAGGGTCTTGGCAAACATAACAGGTGTATTTCTCAGGCACATTTTCTTCCAGTAATCCCATGCAGACCCCATGCTGCCAGCACTGGCACTCTTCACACTGTCAGAATTAAAGAAGCAACAAAAAATTAAACTCAGCAGGTATCCTCCATCCAAAAATAAGATCTACCTGTGTATGAGGGGGGAGTAAAAGGAGGAGGGAGAGAGGAGCATTCCCTACTGGCTTATATAGGAAGTGAGCTACAACTATTCATGTAGAATTGTACTGTCTAATACGGTAGCCACTAGCTACATGTGGCTATCTAAATTTAAATTAACAAATTAAATTAAAAAGTCAGTTGCTTAGTCCCACTAACCATAATTCACATGAGGCTAGTGGACAGAACAGATAAAGAACATTTAGTTCTATAAAACAGTGCTGATCCAGTATTATTTCTGAAAGCTTTATTTTATATTTCTGGTCACTTTATGGGGAGAGAGGGTAAGTTGTTCAAGTCCTTAGAGGAAGGTTAACTTGGAGCTGACAAACCTTAAATTCTGGTTCAGACATTCATTAGCTACGTGACTTTGAACAGGTCACTCTTCCTCCTGGGGCTTCAGTTTCCTCAGCTGTATGAAGGGATCCTACTCCTACCCACCCTATGGGTCTGTGTGTGAAGAGTCAATGGATCACGTATAAAAGCTCCTAGGACAGAGCTCAGCACACAGCTTCTATGTGTGTATCAAGTGCCTATTACTACTCCTACCGGGCAAGCCAATTCACTTCAATGCCTCTAGAGTAATCATGCACCAGCACTTTGCATTTACTCTCTCTGAACATGACCAAAATCACACAGCTGATGAGAAGAAAAGGTGGATCAGAACACAACCCTAGTTAATTCCAAAGCTACTCCTTTTCACTCCGAGGCTCCCCTGCCTTCCCAAGGTGTGTGAGAGGGTGAGGGACAGAGAGGGAAGGAGCCAAAGTGGATGGCCTGGGGAGAGTAAGCCTGAAAGCTAAGGTCAGGAGGAGGGAATGGAAAGACAGGTTTCAAGGGAGACACTAGGACACTTCAAAGCAAGTAAGTCCAAACTTTTAACTACCCAACTATACAGATTAAACAAAGGTGGACAATGAGCTTCCTGACATGGCCTTAAGGGTCAGCACCGGCCTGATCACAAGGGACTAAAACTCAGACTGTCCGCAGGCACTTGGAATCAGAATGGACCTGGCATCAAAAAGGATTCCATGGGAGAAATAAGCTCTCTAGGAAGCTAATCACATCAGAATCAAGAGGGGCAGAGATGGAAGAGAGACTTATAAGATCTGATCCAGATTCTTCATGTTACAGATGAGAGAACTGAAGCGCAGAGAGGGAAAGTAACATGTACAAGATAACAAAGGCAGTTAGTAGCAGAAAACAGACATAATTAAGAATGAAAGTCTGTCTCACCAATGACTTTGTTTCTTGAGAATTAGGATTTACCAAAAATGAATCAAATGCCACTACGATGCTAAGTTGCAAAATTCAAAATGTTAACTTTTTAATGTGAACATAGCTAAAATACATTATTCATTTTAAAAAGTTTAAATTTTGAAATGGATGTGAATAACAGAAATGATGGAATATCTAAGAATAACCCCAACAAACATGCAAGATCTTTATGATGTAAACTTTAAAATATTACCTGAGAGACAAAAAAACAGGATACTTAAAAAATATTATAAAGCTACAATAATTAAAATAGAATTGTACAAGCAAATATAGACAGATGGGTCAAAGAAAAAGAAGAGCGAATCCAGAAAGAGATCCAAATACATTTGGGAAGAATAAATAAAGGTGGTATTTCAAATCTGGGACAACTAGGTACCCAGAGCTTTCTCCTAATACCAGGATAAATTCCAAAGGCATCAAATATTTATATGGCTTAAAAATTTTAAAAAAAAGCAAAGCCTCAAATGTACTAGAAGAAACGAGGAGAGAATTCTTTTATAAACTTCCAGTGAAGAAATAACTTATGATTAAAATCTGGAAGCTGGGAAGCGGCTATGGCTCAATCAGTAGGGCTCCCGTTTACCATATGGGAGGCCCCGGGTTCGGTTCCCGGGGCCTCTTGGTGAAGGCAAGCCCGCCCGCACGGCGTGGTTAGCTGACCCAGTGAGCACGAGCAGCAAGGGGGGGATAAATGAATAAATAAATAAAATCTTTAAAAAAAAAAAAAAAATCTGGAAGCTATTAAAAACAAGTGATATATTTGGCCTCAAAAAAATCCACAAGAATTACCAACACAAAGTCAAAAGACAGGTGACAAACTGGATTAAAATAGTTATAATGCTTCAACACAATCAAAAGGCTAATTTCCCTACTCTATAAAAACCCTGTACAAATTAGTATGAAAAAGACTCACAACCAAACAGAAAAATAGATGACAGACATAAAGATAGGGATAAAAAAGTAATTTTAGGTAAATAAAAAGATGTCCACATCATCCATAAAAGGAGTAACATAAAGTAACCTGAATTAAGGTAAATTAATGTGAAATAAAACCAGACCAGGTTTTGGAATTGCAGGTGAATTTCTTTCTTCTTTATGTATTTCTCCTTTGCATATTTCCTAAAGTTTTTATAATAAGTATATATTTCTTTCATCATGAAAGTGTTATTCTAATTGAAAAACTGTTTATAGAGCATAATTTTAATGTGTGTATTCCAAAATATTAACTGGTTGTCTCTGGGTAAAAATAATCTAGATAATTCTGATTTTCTTTTGTATAATTTTCTGCATTTTGCAAATGCTACAATTATGATTGGCAGTTAGTAATTACGCAGAGCTATCTAAAGCAATTGTTTGGGGGCTCCAGGAGACCAGAAGTGCATCCTGCAACATCCTTGAAAGAAAGGAAGGAGGAGATTGTCCATCTGCAGAGAAGATTCATAAGTAGAGCACTGCACGCCACAGAGGCCGGTGCCCATCCGCGGCAGCACAAGCTACCTCGGGAGCTGTTCCGCGGCTGAAATTGGAAGCATCACTTCCCAAAAACGGGGAAGGAAGAGACGGTTGGGCACCAACTTCAGCTATTGATTAGTAAATTCTGCGGGCTAAAGTATAATCCTAAGAACAGCTAAAATTTGAACCTGTCCAAGTCAGAGAGAGGCCGGCAGCCACCATCTTAACTCCGCCTGACACGAAGTGAAGTGGGGCTGACTGAAAATCACAGTGCTGGTAGGGACCAGCTTCTTCCCATCCAGATCAGACTGTAGATCTAGCCTAAGCCCCAGGTCCACCTTGAGCAGTGAAGAAGCTGAGGGGAGCTGCTCCAGCCTCTCCGGGAAATTACAGGCCATGCCACGGAGGCCAGTGATCATCCTACTTTGGCAGCACAAGCCACCCCGGGAGCTATTTTGTGGCAGGAACTAGAAGCTCCATTTCCCAAAATCATGGCAGGAAGAGCTGGTTGGCCACCAATTTCAGCTACTGATTAGTAAATTCGGCTGGCTAAAATATGACCCTAAGAACAGCTAAAGTTTGAACCTGTCCAAGTCAGAAAGAGGCCGGTGGTCACTGTCTTGACCCCACCCCCAGCATGACAGGAAGCCGGGCTGACTGAAAATCACAGTGACAGTAGAGACCAGTTTCTTTCACCTAGATTGGCCTGCAGCACTAGCTTAGGCTTCAGCCCCACCTCTAGTAGGCAGGAAGCTGGAGGGCCTGGCACCAGCCTATCCAGGTACATTTAGCTGGCACAGACTGAATAATCAGAAGTCTACCGGGGCAACTGCAGTCTTTTGGACCGGAACAGCATAGGTTGCTGCCCACACCTGCAGCTCCATCCCCGCCCCAGGCAGGGGAGAAAGGGGCATGAAGCTTCATCAGTCTCTCTGGGCAACTACAGCCTAGACCTACATGAGTTGGATTATTCCACACAGCTGTGGCTCTGTCCCTACACCTGGTAAAGGAGAAAGTTGGGAGAAGCTTCATCGGTCCCTTGGGCAATGCGGGCAGCTTGAGCCTTCACAGCTTATAGCACCAACTACATCCTTGGCTGCTACTACACAACCAGCAAAGGAGAAAGGGCAGGAAGCCCCAAACTAAAGAGAAAAACTGCACCCAGAACAAATACTCTAGAAAGCCAGATGCCAAGACACCAACAAAAAAAGTACAATCCACACCAAGAAACAGGACGATATGGCCCAGTTAAAAGAACAATATAAGCCTCCACATGACATAAGGGAGTTGAGCCAACTAATCACAGGTGTTCAAGCAAACCTTAATAAATTCAATGAGATGGCTAAAGAGATTAAGGATATTAAGAAGACATTGGATGAGCACAAAGAAGAATCTGAAAGCATACATAGAAAAATAGCGGATCTTATGGGAATGAAAGGTGCAATAAATGAAATTAAAAATACACTGGAATCATATAATAGCAGATTTGAGAAGGCAGAAGGATTGGTGAGCTTGAAGAAATGGCCTCTGAAAGTGAACATATAAAAGAACAGATGAAGAAAAGATTGGAAAAACTTGAACAAGGTCTCAGGGAACTAAACGACAGCAAGAGATGTGCAAACATACGTGTCATGGGTGTCCAAGGAGGAGAAGAGAAGGGAAAAGGGGCAGAAGGAATATTTGAAGAAATAGTGGTAGAAAATTTCCCAACCCTATTGAAGGACATAGATATCCATGTCCAAGAAGCACAATGTATTCCCATCCGAAAAAATCCAAATAGACCAACTCCAAGACACATACTAACCAGAATGTCAAATGCCAAAGACAAAGAGAATTCTGAGAGCAGCAAAAGAAAAGCCATGCATAACATAAGATACCCAAGACCCAACAGAGGACAGGTAGCAAGGCCAGGGCTGGCTGAGGGTGCGGTGGGACGGCTGCCGGAACATGCTGAGTGCAGCATTCTGCAGGCTGGCCTCAGCGCTGTGGCCCACACTCATGCCGCCCTCTGCGGTTTCCTGTAGGTGGCTCCACGCGTCCGCCCCGCAGCCACTGGCTGCTCAGAACAGGCAGGCGGAGCAGCCGTCCCGCGACTTTGACCCGGCGCTGCTGGAATTCTTGGTGTGCCTGCTATCCAAGAAGCCTCTCAGATATGAACCATTGACACATGAATTGATTAATGAAAAGTTGGGGATAGCATATCCAATCATTGATGGCATTCCTAATATGATACCACAGGCAGCTAGGATGACGCATCAAAAGAAGAAGAAATGGAGCAGTACTAGATCATAATTTAAAGAAAACACACCGCAATTAAATTCTGTTAATGCTGTATACCTTTTTAAAAAGTCAGGGTGGCGGGTAGTAAGTGGGGAAGAAGAATGTTTCTGTCTCTTCCTACGTTGACTGTCCTTATTCCACTGGTCTCTTTAGCAGGACTGTTCTCTTCAGCTCTGTTGAAGAAAACTTCCCACAGGGCTGCACGAGCACAACCAGTCTGTGCTTTTATAGTCTGCTCTTGCCAATTACCAGTTTATGTGTTCTTCCACCTTTGGACTTGGATAGGAATTAAACTCTTCAGACATAATGCAACCAGAGCCAAGATGGTGTATATATAAAAATGATATGTTTTGGGCCTTTGTCTCTGAAAGTTCAACTAGATGGAAATACTGGAGACCACTTAGTTTGCAGGCAAGATGCTTTGCCTTGCAACTATCAGAGGCTTAGGACTATGAGATGCTTAAGCTGCAGAAGCTTCTGTTATTGTACTTTTGTTTTGCCCTTGTTTTTTTTGAAGGTACTAATTTATAACAGCTGTTTCAGAAGACACATTTTTGACAAAGGGTCTTGTTGGGGATTAATAGCCCCAATAATTCTAGTCTCAACTAAAAGTCATTTGAAATTTTATTTGTTTAGATTCAAGCTCTTTGGTATGGCCATATTAGGGGTGAGTAAAATAATTCCAAAAGAGCAGTGCTAGAGTAGTTTTAGGGAAATGCATTTGAACTAGTGTTAAATAAATCTAAGAGTAAAACAGAAATTTCATTTGGTTGCAAAATTTTGAGTTGGGAAAATTAATTTGACATCAAATGCATGCACTGATAAAAAAAATAAGGTGCTAATACCCCCAAAAAAACAGAGATACCCGATAAGATTAAGTGCTGATTTCTCACCAGAAACCATGGAGGCAAGAAGACAGTGGTATGATATATTTAAGATACTGCAAAAGAAAAACTTCCAGCCAAGAATCTTATATCCACCAAGACTGTCTTTCAAAAATGAGGACACGTTTAGAATATTCACAGATAAACAGAAACTGAGAGAGTTTGTAACCAAGAGACCGCTTTGCAGGAAATTCTAAAGGGTGTGCTACAGCCTGAAAAGAAAAGTCAGGAGAGAAAGGCCTGGAAGAGAGTCTAGAAATGAAGATTATATCAATGAAAGTAACTAAAAGTGTCAAATGAGTAGTGAAAATAAAATATGATAGATAAACCCCAAATATTCAGGAATAAACTTAACCAACGATATAAAGCACTTATATTCAGAAAACGACAACTCAGTGTTAAAAGAAAGGAAAAAAAAAAAGCCCTAAATAATTGGAAAAACATTCCATGCTCACGGATTGGAAGACTAAATATCATTAAGATGTCAATTCTACTCAAATTGAAATACAGATTCAATGCAATCCCAATAAAAATTCCACCAGCATTTTTTAAATAAATGGAAAATATGATTATCAAATTTATTTGGAAGGGTAAGGGGTCCTGAATAGCCAGAAACATCTTAAAAAGGAAAGGCAAAGTTGGAGGACTCTCATTTCCGGACTTTAAGTTGTATTATCTAGTTACAGTGGTAAAAAACAGCGTGGTACTGGCATAAAGACAGACACATAGACCAATGGAAGCAAACTGATGGTTCAGAAACAGACCCTCACATCTCTGGTCAAGTGATTTTTGACTAGCCTGTCAAATCCACCTGGCTTGGGCAGAACAGTCCATTCAACAAATGGTGCTGAGAAAACTGGATAGCCATAGCAAAAGAAAGAGAGAGGACCCCTATCTCACACCTTATACAAAAATTAACTCAAAATGAATCAAAAACCTAAATATAAAAGCAAGAACCATAAAGCTTCTAGAAGAAAATATAGGAAAATATTTTCAAGACCTGGTGGTAGGTGGTGGATTCTTAAAGAAGATAAGAGGAGGACTAAGATGGACTACTGATGTTTAATGTATATAGAAGTTTTAATTAGCTTTACTGTAAAAGTGTGGAAATAGTTGATGGGAACACATTATAGTGAGTAACAGCTGGTTTATAATGGGAATGTGGCTGAAAAGGGTAGTCCAGGGATGTAAATGTCAACTGACAGAAAGCTAGAGAATAATCTAGGAACTGAATAGCACAACAAACCTAGAGGTGGATGAGAATTGTGGTTGGTGGTACAGATACAAGAGTGTCTTTTATGAGCAAGAGCAGATGTATATCACTATTGCAGGGTGGTGGGAATGTCGAAAAACATGAGAAAAATACAACTGGAGTGTCCTATGGTCTGTGGTTAACAGTAATAATGTAATATTCTTGCATCTATGCCAAAGATGTAGATAATGGAGGAGTATGGAAAATGTATGCCAAACGTACGCTATGGGCCTAGTAATAATCAGATGATATTATCTCATAATCTGTAATAAGTGTTCCACCATGGTGTGGTGTGTTGATAGAGGGGTATTGTTTGGGCATTCTGCACATGTGCACAATTGTTAAGTTTACAACTTATGTCATAAAAATATATTTAAAAAATAATAATAGGGTGGGTTTGGGGGAAAATACACCAAATGTAAGATAAGGACTACAATTAGCAGTAAGAGTTTGACAATATTCTTTCATAATTTGTAAGAATTGTCTCACAACAATGCAAGGTGTTGGTGGAGGGTTGATGTATGGGACCCCTGTATGATGTTATGAATGTTTGCTTTGTAAGTTCACAACTTTTACTATACACTTACAGTTTATGTATGTTCATATATGAACGATATAAAAATAATAGGGTGGGTTGGGGGAAAACACTTTGGTTAGTAGTAATATTTTGAGGATACTCTTTAATTGTTAAAAATGCAATGCAAGGTATTGGTGGTAGGTGAGGTATGAGAGCCCTGTATGATGTTACGTATGTTTATTTTTTTAAGTTCACAACTATTGCTATACACTTGTTTACGTATGTTCATGTATGAGTGATATACTTCAATAAATTAAAAAAAAAAAAGGGTGAATATATTTGTTTCTGCTTGTTTAGCCAAAGAATGTTTCTGCAAGTATACACAAGAAACTGTTAACAAGGGCTGTCTCTAGGGACTAGGTAGTTGGGAGACAGAAGAAAAGGGTAAAACTTTTCTCTATATACCTCTGTGGACCTTTTGGATTTTAAACCATGTTTAATGCATTAGCTACCAACAAATAAACACAATATAAATTTAAAGACAAAAGTTTTTAAAAGGGCTTCTTGTTAAAACCACTACACAATTTTACTGAGCCTGGGTACCTAACATAAATTTGTTGCTCTAGGGCAGGGATTCTTAACAAGGGGTCTATGGAACTTGAATTGAAATTCAAATAAAACATCATTCTTGTGGGGATGTGTTGGTCTGGGTATAATATATTTATTAAATAATATACAGTATAGTGTAGACCTAAGTAAGGGGTCTGTGGTTTTCACCTGACTGGTAACGGGGTCCATGGAACAAAAAAGGTTAAGAACCCCTGCTCTAGGGTATCGGCAAACTAACAGCCCACACGCCAGATCCAGCTCAAAGCCTGTTTTAATAAATAAAGCATTCCATGAATGAAGCCACACTCACTGTCTACAGGCTGCTTCAAGCTCCTTTCATGCTACAGAAACCAAGGAGAACAGTTGCAACAGAGATCATCGTATCTGGCCTTTTAAGAAACAACTGCAGGAAGTGGCTGTGGCTCAAGTGGCTGGGCTCCCGTTTACCATATGGGAGGCCCCGGGTTTGATTACCGGGGCCTCCTGGTGAAGGCAAGCAGGCCCCGCATGGTGCAATGAGCTGACCACACGGGCGGCACAGTGAGCTGGTGCAGCAAGATGATGCAACAACAGGAGACAAGCAGACACAGAAAAACGCACTGCAAAATTGACACAGCAAGCACAAGCAGCAAGGAGGGGATAAATAAATAAATAATCTCAAAAAAAAAAAAAAAAAAAAGCAGCTCCTTATGTATGGATTCAACAAAATAAAGAAAATGGAAGAATTTTAAATGGTCCTCTTATTAAAAAAAAAAAAAAACAATAGCAGAACCCTGCTCTATAGCATTTAAAATAATTTAAATTTCTAATGGTATTCCTGATGTTTGTTTTCTAGATGATACCAGATTTCTCAAATATCCATGATTGTTTACTGGATTTTAACCTTCCAGTGATTGTAATTAGTACTGGTAAATATAATAATATACTTCAGTAATGTTGATACCAATTAAATAATAAAATATTCAAAGAAAATTATTTCTCTGATAACACATCTTCTAGAAAACCCTAAATGTATTGAGATTATTCAGAATATCAATTTAAGTCAAAAATTTAAGAAAAATTATTCCTGCCTTCCTAACTAAATGATGAATAAATTTTTAAAGTTTATATTGTGTTTGTTCCAGTTAGCACCCTCTAAATTTCTGTCTTTTGCTAAAGTTACTGACTGGAAAAGATGCAGTGCTTATAATGCGAAGGACAGTCAGAAACCGCCCCTCTGCAACACACCACCAGCTGGACATGTTTGTCTCAGGTGCACAAGCAGAGACGACGTCTGGAACAACAAAAAAGGTACTTTTCACACCAAAGCCAGGCAGGAAGCCACAAGTGCTGAGCTGAGCTGAGTTGCAGGGCAGACCCCACCCACGGAACTTTTGAAGCAGGAGATGGGCTGTCAGCTCCTGACGCTGCCGTACAATAGCTAGTGTGGTCCCAACAGCTCCAAACTTCTTTCCTCGTGTAGCACATAATGGCACATAAAGGTCATAGAAAAGTCAGTGGAGAAAGTACCACTATGGAAGACAACTGGGTCTCATACTGGTATGGCTGTATAACAGCTTTGCAGGGAGAGGCCTTCATTACTCACTCACTGAAGAGGCCTATGGACAAATGAAGCCCCAATCCAACTAGATTACCAAGGCCCTGAGCTGAGCATATACCCAGAGAGACAGGGTGAATACTCAGGATCTTCAACAATCTTTTTTTTGAGGTACCAGGATCAGGGTTGAACCCTGGACCTTGTATGTGGGAAGCAGGGGCTCAACCACTGAGCCACACCAGCTCCCAAGTTGGTTTTTTTGTTTGTTTGCTTGTTTGTTTTCTGTTTTTGCTTTCAGGCGGTACCGGAGATCGAACCTGGGACCTCATATGTGGGAAGCAGGTGCTCAACCACTTAAGTTACATCTACTCTCCATTCAACAACCTTTTAAAAGCTAAACTTTAAAATAAATAAATAAATAGCTGTCTTCATGTTATATAATAGTTTTCTAAGAGGTTCTGCCAACGTGATTTTTAAAAATGGGACTATTCAAAACGAAACAAAACAAAACGTGCACACGCAAATGTATTCCATCCTAAATGCTAGGACAACAAAGCAAAGCTCACCAGTACGCATAATCATGCACAGCTAGGTTGGCTCAGTATTATTATGTTGTCCTCAGAAGAAAGCTTTTCCTTCAATCTCTGATTAATCAAAGAGACTACGCTCTTTAGAAAAAGTCAACCCTGCAATAGCCAAGTGCTTGTCTCACTAATGTAGAGCCAAAAGGAGAAAACAAATGAGCAGCTGAAGCTGCTCCAAGTCAGCCACTGTCAATCCCAGATACCTCCAAATAAAAAAAATAAAAAACTCTTATGATGATGGTACAATGAGTATCTTGATTATGGTGGTGATTACACAAGGTTACACATATGACAAAATTGCACAGAGCTATACTCAAATTCACAAAATTGCAGAGAGCTATACACAAAAACACATGTACCAATGAGTGCATGTATAATTGGTGAAATTTGAATAACCTCTACGGAGACTGCCAATGTCAATTTCTTGGTTTTGATATTGCATTGTATTTGTGTAGGATGAAGGCATGGCGAGGGGCCTGTGGGAGAGGTTCATGGGACTTCCTTGTATGTATTTTTTTTTTTTTTTTTTTTTTTTATTTATCCCCCCCTTGCTGCTTGTGCTCGCTGGGTCAGCTAACCACGCCGTGCGGGTGGGCTTGCCTTCACCAGGAGGCCCCAGGATCCGAACCCCGGGGCCTCCCATATGGTAAACGGGAGCCCTACTGATTGAGCCACAGCCGCTTCCCCTTGTATGTATTTTTGCAACCTCCTGTGCATCTATAATTATTTCAAAGTAAAAGTTAAAAAAAAAAAAAAACACCACTCAGAAAAGAAAAAGAAAAAGCAAGTGGGCTTACTCACTCTCTGGTTCTTTTGAAAGTTTATGGAACTATGGTAAGTTCTAATGGTTCAAGAAATCAAAGGAAAAGGAATTGCTGGGTATAAAAAGAAGACACATTCAAAAATAAGGGACATAGGGGAGCAGATGTAGTTCAGTGGTTGAGCACCTGCTTCCCGTGTACGAGGTCCCGGGTTCAATCCCTGGTACCTCCATAAAAAAAAAAAAGGGGTGGGCGGGGGTCGGATGTGGCTCAACTGGTTGGGCGTCCGTCTCCCATATGGAGGGACCCGGGTTCGATCCCCAGGACCTCCCGGTAAAAAAAAAAAAAAAATCAAACAACGGGGGTGGGGGGGGAGAAGCACGCATGAAGTCAATAGTATATTAAGTCAAGAAACAAAATTGAATTTCAAAATTGATGCCATGCAGATCTACAGCACTTTTATGGGCCAGCAAAACTGTAACACAAAGCAGGCCATGGAAGCTGGGCCTTTTTCTCATAAGCATTTTTTTTTTTTTTTAACTGGGTAGTGAGCAAACCACCCTTTTTTCTGGAGACAACCCATCTGCCATCCACATGTTAACAGTCATTTTATTCAATGTGACCCTGTCCACACCCCTCAACCTCCACCACCACCAGATAAGATAACCAGACCAAGGGTAGGCATTTGAACTTGATGAACCTCTTCCCCCAAGTCACCCTATGGCCACAGGTGACTGATCCAAAGGCTAATTAATATCTGACCCACACTTGCTTTCCCAGGAATTTAGAATTGGGACTGAGATTCTACTCTCTTGAATATAAAAACATAAAATGGTTGCATGATGGGGTGGGGTGGGGTGGGGGGGGGGGCACAGGAGACCATATTGCATTTTCTAAGGAAATAGCCCTATAACAAAAACAAAAAGAACCAAATGGACTCCTCAAGGAGAAGCAGGAAAAGAGGTAGACCAAACCCCTCAAGATGGAATTCTAGGCTCCTAAGCCTGGCTGCATGCCTATCCCTGGGTTCCAGGACCCAATATATTTTTCCAACAGCATCTACACTGGTCTCTGAAAGAATTCTAGCCAATGTAACCATGACTAACCTAAAAAACCTAGGTTCCCTGGACGAGGTCAGGCCAGGTAGCTCCAAGATACGTGGGGTATTTACTACAACCCCCGAGTCAGCCAGACAGCAGCCATCTTCACAAGAACTGTGCTCAACAGCAAGACAAGGGCCAGAGGAAAGCAGGTACTGGCCAGTGATGTCTCCCCAAGCAAGTTGGGAAGGACCCCCATAGGTAAATCTCAGAGATGGAGATGACAGATACATATGTCAGGAAAACAAAGAACAAGAAACACAGAAGTTAAACTGGCCTCCATTTCTTTAGGCCATAAAGAAAAATTTGCCTCACATAAAAGGTATGGGTCCAAAAAAAAAAGGTATGGGTCCTATGGAAGAAGATTAAAACTGCCGTTCCAGCAATTTGGGTCCCTGCTGTTCAATTCCTTACTCTGTGACCATAAACAAGGCCCTTCCCACTTGTGGGTCCCAAGCCTCAAGTAGAGCATGAGGGATTTAGAATCAAGTCCCCCTTTATTCTATCAAAGGGCTATTAATATCAGCCTTTAATTCAGAGGAAGCGGAACCAAAAAGCAAAGCTCAGGCTGCTGATAACACTGCATATCTGGGATTTCTGATGTGACTCAACATTTTTGCTGGCCTCAAACTATAATCCCTCAAAATTCCCTCCAAGGACCAGTTTGTGTTTCTGTGGACCTGTCTCCTAGAAGTTCTACCTACCTGAATCATGAAGTCATTTTCCTCCTGGACCTCACAGATGCAGCGGACCACCTCAAAATCATAGCGGTCTTCCCCCGCATCAAGTTCCTCATCTGGGTTGGTGGTAACATCAATGTCTTGGCCATACTCCTCTTCACTCCAAAGAAAGCTTTCTGAAGAGGACTCACTCAGATTATCCTCCTCTGGGAAGAAAGGAAAAACAATAGTCACTATTTTAAATTATAGTTATAAAATTAAAAAAATAAAATCCTGAATTGTCAAGAGTAGAAAATGACCTTACAGAACCACTACTCCGTGGAATTTCACAGAGCTGGGAAATGAGGACTCCAATCTGTTCCTTGGCCTGTCATCTATTAATAGCCCAAACGATGTATGCTGCCTGGCAGTGAACTGCACTCCATTTCCTCATTTTACTGAGAGAGAAGGAAGCCCAAGATAAGTGGCTGCTCAAGGTCACAGAGCTCATTGACCGAGGAGCTACAATTCCCCATGAATCACACAGATCATTCCTAATAATGCAAACATGTTCACAGCCTCATCCCAGTTAGTCAGGACCTGGCTTATAGTCACTCTATATCCAGAGCCATCTTTAAAACTTGATAAACAGTGGGGAAGGAGAGGATAGATTCCAGGGATAATCAAAATAGAATCACTAGAACTTGGTCCCTTACTACATAAAATTACAGCTAGCCTTTACTGACTGCCTACTCCATCCCAGACAATGCAAATACTTTCCATGTATTTATGAACTCCTTTGAAAATCACAATCACCGTATAAGGTCCTGGAGAAATGGAATCTTCAAGGTTGACTCCAACTTCCTCCTGAACACCAAGGTTAGATGTAGAGGCTATCAACAAGAAATGGAGGAAGGAGAGGGGCAGGTGTGCAAGTGAAGGAGGATAATGAGTTTGGCTTTAGATACACTGACTTGAAGGTACATAAGGAACATTCTACTCAGTCCAAAGTTGGAGAGAAGGGAAACTCAGGGAAGGCAAAGCTAATGGTGTTTGTCTTATTTGTTTCTTTCTTATTTTAAAACTATAATGGGGAGGGGATGTGGCTCAAGTGTTTGAGCACCTGCTTCCCACATGGGAGGTCCCAGGTTCGGTTCCTGGTGCCTCCTGAAAAAAAAAACAAAAACAAGCAGACGGACAAAAAAAAACTCAGGAGTGCCAATGTGGCTCAGTTGTTGAGTGCCAGCTTCCCATACATGAGGTCCCAGGTTCAATCCCCGGCCCCACTACCACAAAAAAAAAAAAAAAAAAAAAACTATAATGGATCACACTTGGCAGAGGGCCTGGGAGTATCAACATCAATCCACCTTCTCAGACTAGAGCTCTGTACAAATGATCAAGCCAGCAGAGAACCTCCTTACCAGACACTTTCACTTTCTTTTTGTGGTTTCCAGATTCTGAGCTATGGAGTTGCGGACTCATGTGGGCTCCAAGCTTATGCGAGGACCCACACCTAGCGACAGCAAATGCCTTGGGTGGAGAAGGTTCCTGGGAGGTATCACTGATCTCCTCACTGCAGGGGCATTCTGGAAGAACAAAACCAGAAAGGATGAGCAACCTCAGGTATCATCAGGGCATCCCAGAATCAATCCCACCCAACAAGTAGTTCTGCTGTTCAAAAAGGTCAAAGAGGGGAGCACATGTAGCTCAGTGGCTGAGCGCGTGCCTCCTATGTACAAGGTCCTGGGTTCAATCCCTGGTACCTCCTTTAAAAAAAAAAAAAAAAAAATAGGTCAAAGACTTGGGGACAATTCAACCACACAAGGGTATGGAGAACAGATTTTTGGTTTAATACTTCCAGATATCTCTAAGGACTTCAAAACCAAATGCTTCCTCTTCACCATCACTCCCTCCTACCCCCGTTTTCTAAACCAGAAAATAGTGAAAATAAAATGTGGCAATCCCTTTGACTCCAGAAATTGGAATGCTTGTTTTCTTAAAAATTAGACCTTTTTTTTTTTGTGGGGTATTGGCACACATACACTTCTCAAAAAGGGTTCAGAGATGTATGCAAACAAATACAGCCATTCATCGGCATATCCTCGCTGACTTTGATGTTTTCATATGTACTACCCTGTAACAGTGCATACTGGCCAAGGCAGCAAGTGGGAGGGGTTTTATAAATGCCAACCAGACCTTGTAACACCAGGGGTGTATGGGCTCTTCCTCTGCCAGGGCCCATGCCAGCGTGAGCCGTGTCAAGGCCTGCTGGCTCCTCTTCTCAAGTGTAGGCTCAGAGGTCAGCAATAGGAAGAAAGCAACCTTTCCCACCCATGGTAAGGCAACCCAAGTGAAACAGCCTCCCAGATGGAAAAATTACCAGGTTTGACTTTCTTTTTCTTTTTCTTTTTCCTCTTTGGCTTCACTCTCACAAACTCTCTGAATTTCTTCTCTTTATTCTTTTCCTTGTCTTTTGCTGCTAGAATTAAACACATGTTTAAGTAATGACATTTTAACTTTTTTTGGGGGGAGACACTGGGATGTTTGTTCTTTTCTCAGGTAATTAAGCATGCCCAATGCAAATGACCAAAATGGGCAGTAGAGCAGACTCTTTGGCCTGGGTGATCACTTTCCTTCCTATTCAGGGCTCTGGAGCAGGATGCCCTGAGTCAGAGCCACTCCTCCATCACTTAGCCTTTAGATCAGGAGTCCGCAAACTACAGCCTGCACCTGTTTTTTGTAAATAAAGTTTTACTGGAACACAGCCAGGCTCATTCATTTACATGTTATCTGTGGCTGCTTTCCCACTTCAGTGGCAGTTGAACAGTTGCAACAGAGACCATAAGAGCCTCAAAGCCAAATATATTTACTAACTGGCCTTTTATAGAAAATGTTTGCCAGTGATTTTTTTTTTTAAGATCACTGCTCCTCAACCACGGCTTTGCACTGGAATCACCTGAGGAGCTTAAAAGCAAAACAAAACAAAACAACAAATGCCTGGGTTCCTCAGAAAGTTAAATATGGAATTACCACATGACCTGGTAACCCCACTTCTAGGTATATAACCAAAAATACTGAAAGCAGGGATTCAAACAGCTACTGGCACACCGATGTAAATAGCTATATTATTCTCAACTACCAGAGATGGAGGTAACCCAAGTGTCCAACCACAGATGAATGTGGTAAATGTGGTCTAGACATACAATGGAATATTGTTCGGCTGTAAAAAATGAAGTTCTGATACATGCAAAAACATGGATGAACCCTGAAGACATCATGTAGAGTGAAATAAACCAGGCACAAAAGAACAAATATTGCATGATCTCACTGAAATGAAATAACTAGAATAAGCAAATTCAGAGAGTCAGAAACCAGAACACAGGTTACCAGGGGCCAGGGTGGGAATAGGGAGTTAATGCCTAATTGATACAGTTTCAGTTTGGGGTGATGGAAAAGTTTTGGTAATGAATGTTGGCGATGGTAGCGCAACACTGTGAATGTAATTAACACCAATGAGTTACACATTTGAATGTGATTAAAAGGAGAAATTCCAGGTTGTATATATGTAACTAGAATAAAAGCTTTTAAAAACTATGTAAGACACAGTGAACCCTAATGTAAACTATGGACTATAGGTTAATAGCATAATTATAATAATATTGTTTCATCAATTCTAACAAATGTACCACACTAATGCAAAAGTGTTAATAATGGAAAATAATGGTGATATAAAAACTCTGTGCTTCCTGCATGGTTTTTCTGTAAAGCTACAACTTCACTATTAAAAAAATATATGAATTTTTTTTTAAAGATTCCCCTCCCAAAACAAACAAAACTAATGCCTGGGTCCCCTCCCAAAGATTCTGATTTAACAGGTCTGAAGTGTGGCCTGGGCATCAGGAATTTGAAAAATCCTCTCTCCAAGTGATTCTGATGTACAATCAAGATCAATCACAAAGCAGGTTGTGTGTGTGGGAGGGGGCAGGCAATCAGATTCACCTAATTTTAACTCAACACCTTTTGTGTGCAAGGAACCCACATTTCATTTACAATCTGTGTATATCATTCCCATTTTACAAATGGGGAAAGTAAAGCTCAGAGAGATGAAGTCATCTGCTTGACATCACATGCATATTTAAAAGCTGGTTCAGCTGTCTCTCCAGCACCATGTCAGCACTGCTGCCCAACCCCATTTCCCAGTTGGGCATCCAGGAGCCATCAGAGAGGTTGTAGCTCTCAACTGGCAAGCCTCGTGTGATGGTTAGGTTCATGTGTCAACTTGGCCAGGTGATGGTGCCCATTCGTTTGGTCAAGCAAGCACTGGCCTGATTGTTACTGAGAGGACACTTTGTGAATTTGAATCATCAGTAAGTTGATTGCATCTATGGCAGATTACATCTACAATCAACTGAGGAGACTGCCTTCAGCAATGAGAGAGATCTCGTCCAATCAGTTGAAGGTTTTAAGGAGAAGTGATGATTTCAGCAGTAAGAAAAGAGAATTTCCATCTCTACTTCAGCCAGCCAGCTTCTTCTGGGGAATTCATCGAGGACCTTAATCGGCATTCCCAGCTTGCAGCCTGCCCTACAGAATTTGGACTTGCACATCTCCACAGCCGCATGAGACAATTTTTATAAAATCTCATCATATTTACAGATATCTCCTGTTGGTTCTGTTTCCCCAGAGAACCCTGACTAAGGACTTAATGTCTCTAAGCAACCTCCCTGCTATAACACTCTGCAACTGGGAAAGAAAGTCTAATGAACAGGAAATCTAGAAAATACATTAGTCCAATCTGCAAAAACACTCATTTTAAGATCAAGAAACCAATGGGCCAGAGAAATAAATTGGCTTGGCCAAGGTCATGTAGCTGATTAGCAAAATTAGTCCGCTGTCCTGAATTTCATAAAAGCAGTTTTACTTTCCACTGATCCTGGGAACAGACTCTTCCCCAGACTTAAAAAAACAAAACACCTCATTTTTGCACATTCTCTTGGCTACAGCCATATTATTAGACATAGTTTAAATTCATTTATTCAACACATATTTGAGTATATACTATTCCAGGCGTCATTCTAAGGTAGAAGGGATACAGCAATAAACAAAAAAGAAAAAAAAAAACCCACCCTCACAGAGCTACATTCTAGTGGATGGGGACAGAAATCAAAGTAAAATTATATAGGAGGGGATTAGCGCTATACGGGAGGAAAAAAACAGGGTAGGAGAACAGGATGGGGCGAAGGAAGGGGGAATTTGCTATTTAAAACAGACTATGATCAAATATCTCACTGAGAAAAGGACATGTGAGCAAAGACCCAAAGGTGAGATAATGAAACATGCACATATCTGAGAGAAGTATTCCAGGCAGGGGAATAAGAGTCAGTATAAAGATTCTAAGGTGAGAATTTGTCTGCAGTGCTTAAGGAAGCCAATAGGCTTCACTGGAATTGAAATTAGAATCAGAATGAGCAAGGGAAACGAGTGAAAGATGGAGGCTGGAAACAGATCACATAGCGCCTGTGACAGTTTGGTATTGTTTATGAATTCCAAATAGATATTGGATTGTGTTTGTAAACTGTTCTGTTTCCCTGGGCGTATTAAGGTTGTATTAGACTCAGAAGTTTCACTTTTACTTTATTAAATCAAGATTAGGGCTTGTATTAGACCACTTAGGGCAGCAGTTTGAGTCCCTGCTTATAGCTGTGGGCTATATAAACGGATACTCAATCAAAGACAGGGAAGTAAATACATAGAGAAGGAGAACACATAGAAGCAGATATGCAGGAAGAGATTGCTCCACAGACATGGCCCCGGAAAGAGAGATGAGCCTGATAGTCTAGAGCTGACCTGAGTAGAAACCAAAGCAGCTGAGCCCAGAAAGAAACAAGCCCTGGGGAGAGAGATGAGCCTCATGCCAGCCTACAGATGAGATCAGAAGCTTGGACCACGCAACCTTAAGAGGAAGGAGGAAGGCTGAACCCTCGCAGACATCACCCACCATTTTTATCAAAACAAGGCAACAGACTTTGGGTGAGAAAGTACCTCTTATGGTACCTTGAGTTGGACTCTTTAGGGCCTGGTAACTGTAAGCTTCTACCCCCAAATAAATACCCTTTATAAAAGCCAACACATGAAAAATAGCTAGAGGAAAAGCAGAAACAGCCCCGAAAAAGATCTTCTAGGGTTTAGGACAGCAGGTGAAGGCTGCACACCACCCAGAGGAGAGAGGGACAGAAGAGGGAAAGCTTGACAACAGAACCCTGAGTTGCAAGTAGCAGCTTCTGCTGCTGCCGGCACCCTCCCCCACATTCTTCAGAATTCTCGGGCCTCTGGGCCTGCGACCACAGACAAAGGGGGCTTTAGGGATCTGCCACTCCCGGAAAGGGGAGAGAGAGAGACACAGCCTTAGGAGGACTCAGGTTCTGACCTGTAAATTTGGGCTGCGGAGCCCCACGGAACCTTCCACACCCTTCCACAGGCTCTTTCCTAGGCTCTTTGCCCTGGGAGCCTAGGAAGGACTGGAGAAATCTGACCCTCCCAACCTCCCTCTCTTCTAGCCTGGACTAATTGTTAAGGACTCCACCAGTGAGGGGAGAGAGAGCCTGGGGCTGACCCTGCTTTGGACTCCCAGGTTTGGTCTGCCCTGTCTCGAGAGCCCTTCCAGGCTAGGTGGGGCTGCGCCATTGTTTGCCTTGGAGACTGCAAGGGGCTAAAGATATACAAACCTCCCAAATCTCCTCCTCTACTAACAGGGACTGATTGTTGAGATTCAGAAGGGAGTGGAAATGTTTCCTAGCTGGGAAAAGGGAGGGGGAGAGAAGTCTGGAGAACTGTCGCAGAAAGTTTGAATCACAGGGCTCTTAGCCCCCAGACAGGAAGCTCTATCACATTGATCTGGCCTGTATCACAACAAATACACTCTGACCAGGCATTGAATTGAGAGCTGCCAACAAGCGCCATCTCCTGGCAGACCAAGGAAGTGCACACAAGAAAATTAATAAGTAAGAGAGGCTTTTCCTGGCCTCTATAGCCTCCCTGACCAAGGCCCTAGGAAACGATTGTACAACCAATTACTGGGTCCAGTGCCCAGTTTTAAGCAACCAGCAGAACAATCCTAACAATCAAGGTTGAGCCAAAAACCAAAAAGCTGTCGTAACTCACAGCCTCCTACCACTAAAACCCCATTAAAGAGAAAGAGATAGAGCATCTAAGTAAAATACAAGCTAACCAGACGCCTAAGCACCAGCAAAAGATTACGAGCCATACTAAGAAAATAGAAGACATGGCCCAAGAAAAGGAATACAGCAAAGTCCCAGAAGAGATGCAGAATTTGAGAGAACTAATCAGTGAGATGAGCACAAATTTCCAAAATCAAATTAATGAGATGAAAGAGAATATAGTTAAAGAGATCAATGACATCAAGAAGTCATTGAGTGAACGCAAAGAATTCGAAACACTGATCAGAAAAGTAATGGAGTTCATGGGAATGAAAGACACAATAGGTGAAGTCAAAAATACATTTGAAGCATACAACAGCAGACTCGAAATGACAGAAGAAACAATAAGTGATACTGAAGACAGAACAGCTAAAATTGAAGAGAGAAAAGAAGAGAGAAAAGAATGGAAAAAATTGAGCAGGGGCTCAGAGAGTTGAATGACAACACAAAACGCAAGAACATACGTGTCATGGGAGTTCCAGAAGGAGAAGAGAAAGGAAAAGGGGCAGAAAGAGTATTTGAGGAAATATTAGCTGAAAATTTCCCAACTCTCACGAAAGTAATGACCTTACATGTTCAAGAAGCACACCGTACCCCAATAAGAAGAAATCCAAATAGACCTACGCCAAGACACATATTATTCAGAATGTCAAATGTAAAAGATAAAGAGAAAATTCTCAGAGCAGCAAGAGAGAAGCAAACAATCACGTACAAAGGACGTCCAGTAAGACTTTGTGCAGATTTCTCTTCAGAAACCATGGAGGCGAGAAGACAGTGGTATGATACAATTAGGAAACTGAAAGAGAAAAACTGCCAGCCGAGAATTCTTTATCCAGCAAAACTGTCCTTCAAATATGAAGGTGAATATAAAGTATTCACAAACAAACAGAAACTAAGAGAGTTTGCAAAAAAGAATCCACCTTTGCAGGAAATATTAAAGGAAGCCTTAGAACCAGAAAGAAAAAGACAGGAGAGAGAGGCCTGGAGGAGAGTATAGAAGAAAGAAAAGCAGAAAGGATAAGCAAAAGAGTAAAAAGAGAGACAAAAATAAGATGACATATGAAAACCAAAGAATAAAATGGAGGAAATAAATAGTGCATTTTCAGTAATATCATTGAATGTGAATGGATTAAATTCCCCAATCAAAAGATACAGGCTGACAGAATGCATAAAAAAACATGACCCATCCATATGCTGCTTACAAGAAACTCACCTCAGACCCAAGGATACAAGCCGGCTGAAAGTAAAAGGTTGGAAAAAGATACTCCACGCGAATAGTAAACAGAAAAGAGCAGGGGTAGCTATACTAATATCAGACAAAACAGACTTCAAATGCAAAAAAGTGATAATAGATGTGGAAGGCCATTATATATTAATAAAAGGGACGATCCTCCAGGAAGATATAACAGTCATAAATATCTATGCACCTAACCAGGGTGCCCCAAAATATATGAGACAAACTCTGGCAAAACTGAAGGGAGAAATAGACATTTCTACAATAATCGTCGGAGACATCAACACTCCTCTCACATCATTAGATAGAACAACTAGACAGAAGATCAACAAGGAAACAGAGAATTTGAACAATATGATAAACGAGTTAGACCTAACAGACATATACAGAACACTGCACCCAAACTCAGCGGGTTATACATTCTTCTCAAGTGCCCATGGATCTTTCTCCAGGATAGACCACATGTTAGGTCACAATACAGCTCTCAATAAATATAAAAAGATTGAAATAATGCAAAGCACCTTCTCAGATCATAATGGAATGAAACTAGAAATCAATAACAGACAGGAAAAAAGTAAATTTGCAAATGTGTGGACACTGAACAACACACTCCTAAATATTCAGTGGGTCAAAGAAGAAATTGCAAGTGAAATCAGTAAATATACTGAGACAAATGAAAATAAGAACACAACATATCAAAACTTATGGGATACAGCAAAGGCAGTCTTGAGAGGGAAATTTATAGCCCTAAATGCCTATATTAAGAAACAAGAGCTAAACTCAAAGATTTAACTGAACAACTTGAGAAACTAGAAAAAGAACAGCAAACCAATCCCAAAGCAAAAAGAAGGAAAGAAATAATAAAGATTAGAGCAGAAATAAATGAAAATGAGAACAGAAAAGCAATAGAGAAAATCAACAAAACCAAAAGCTGGTTCTTTGAGAAGATCAAGAAAATTGACAAACCCCTCGCTACACTAACAAAGAAAAAAAGACAGAAGATGCAAATAAATACAATCAGAAATGAAAGGGGGGAAATTACAAATGACCTCACAGAAATAAAAAGAATCATAAGAGAATATTATGAGAAACTATATGCCAACAAACTAGACAACCTGGATGAAATGGACAAATTTCTAGAAACTCATAACCAACCTACACTGACACAACAAGAAATACAAGAACTTAACAAACCAATCACAATTAAGGAGATTGAATCCGTCATCAAAAATCTCCCAGAAAAGAAAATTCCAGGACCAGAGGGCTTCACAGGTGAATCCCACCAAGCATTTCTAAAAGAATTAACACCAATCCTGTTTAAACTCTTCCAAAAAATTAAAGAGGAGGGAAAATTACCCAACACATTTTATGAAGCCAACATCACCCTAATACCAAAGCCAGATAAAGATTCCACAAGAAAAGAAAATTACGGACCAATCTCTCTCATGAACATAGATGCAAAAATTCTCAACAAAATACTTGCAAATTGAATCCAACAGCATATCAAAAGACTTATACTTCACGACCAAGTGGGATTTATTCCTGGTATGCAAGGCTGGTTCAACATAAGAAAATCAATCAATGTAATACACCACATTAACAAATTGAAGGAAAAAAACCACATGATCATCTCAATAGATGCAGAAAAGGCATTCGACAAAATCCAACATCCTTTTTTTATAAAAATACTTCAAAAGATAGGAATAAAAGGAAAATTCCTCAATATGACAAAAGGCATATATGAAAAACCCATAGCCAACATCATACTCAATGGGGAAAGGTTGAAAGCTTTCCCCTCAAGATCAGGAAAAAGACAAGGATGCCCACTGTCACCATTGTTATTCAACATTGTACTAGAAGTTCTAGCAAGGGCAATTAGACAAGACAAAAAAATTAAAGGCGTCCAAATAGGAAAAGAGGAAGTAAAACTCTGTTTGCGGATGACATGATCCTATATTTAGAAAATCCTGAAGTATCCACAACAAAGCTACTTGAACTAAGAAATGAGTTCAGCAAAGTGGCAGGATATAAGATCAACACGCAAAAATCAGTAATGTTTTTGTACACTAGTACTGAACAATCTGAGGAGGAAATCAGGAGGAAAATTCCATTTTCTTCTTTTTTTTTTTTTTTTAAAGATTTTATTTATTTATTCATCCATCCCCCCCTTGCTGCGTGCTCGCTGGGTCAGCCAACCACGCCATGCGGGCGGGCCCGCCCCCACCAGGAGGCCCCGGGAACCGAACCCGGGGCCTCCCATATATATGGTAAACGGGAGCCCTACTGATTGAGCCACAGCCGCTTCCCTCCATTTTCAATAGCAACAAAAAGACTCAAATACCTAGGAGTTAATTTAACCAAGGAAGTACAGGACCTATATGCAGAAAACTACAAAACAATGCTAAAAAAAATTTTAAAAGACCTAAACAAATGGAAAGACATTACGTGTTCATGGATTGGAAGAATAAATATCGTGAAGATGTCAATCTTGCCCAAACTGATTTATAGATTCAATGCAATACCAATCAAAATCCCAACAGCTTACTTTACAGAATTAGAGAAGGCAATTACCAAATTCATCTGGAAGGGTAAGTGCACCCGAATAGCCAAAAGTATTCTAAAAAAGAAGAGCAATGTGGGAGGAATTTCGCTGCCTGACCTTGAAACATATTACAAAGCTACAGTGGTCAAAACAGCATGGTACTGGCATAAAGATAGACATATCTATCAGTGGAATAGAACTGAGAATCCAGAAATAAACCCTCACCTATACAGTCAACTGGTTTTTGTCAAACCTACCAAGCCCACGCTGATGGGAAAAAACAGTCTCTTCAACAAATGGTGTTGGGAGAACTGGATATCTATAACCAAAAGAATGAAAGAGGACCCCTATCTCACCCCCTATACAAGAATCAACTCAAAATGGATCAAAGATCTAAATATAAAAGCCAGGACCATAAAACTACTAGAAGAAAATGTAGGGAAACATCTTCAAGACCTTGTAGTAGGTGGTGGTTTCTTGGACCTCACACCCAAAGCACGTGCATCAAAAGAAAAAGTAGATAAATGGGACCTCCTCAAAATTAAACACTTTTGCACCTCACAGGACTTTGTCAGAAGCGTGAAAAGGCAGCCAACTCAATGGGAAAAAATATTTGGAAATCACATATCTGATAAGGGTTTAATATCCAGGATATATAAAGAGATGTTACAACTCAACGATAAAAAGACAAATGACCCAATTAAAAAATGGGCCAAAGACTTGAATAGACATTTCTCCGAAGAAGAAATACAAATGGCCAAAAAACACATGAAGAAATGCTCAACATCACTCATGATTAGGGAAATGCAAATCAAAACTACAATGAGATATCATTTCACGCCTATCAGAATGGCCACTATTAAAAAGACAGAGAACTACAAGGGTTGGAGAGGATGTGGAGAGATAGGAACACTTCTTCACTGTTGGTGGGAATGCAGGATGGTACAACCACTATGGAGGACTCTTTGACAGTTCCTAAAGAAGTTGAATATAGACTTGCCATGTGACCCTGCAATACCACTACTGGGTATATACCCAGAAGAACTGAGAGCAGTGACACGAACAGACATCTGCACACCGATGTTCATAGCCACGTTATTCACCATTGCCAAAAGTTGGAAACAACCCAGGTGTCCATCAACAGATGAATGGATAAACAAACTGTGGTCTATTCACACGATGGAATATTATGCAGCTGTAAGAAGAAATGAAGTCATAAAGCATATGGCAACATGGATGAACCTGAAGGACATTATGTTGAGTGAAGCAAGCCAGACACAAAAGGACAAGCTTTGCGCAGTGGAAGTATCGTAGCCAATGAGGTTTATCCGAGGCGCGATTATTGCTAATTGAAAAACAGACACAAAAGGACAAATACTGTATGAATGCATTACTGTGAACCAAATATATTGTGTAATATATTGTTTGATTCAAAAAAAAAAAAAATTTACATGTATCCATTACATTTAATTGAGAAATGTATATATTTATTCATCTGTGTTTACTTTTTAGTTTTTAATTGTTTATGTTTTCAATTATTAAATGTACAAAATAAAGTTTTTAAAAATGTTAAAAAAAATAATTTTATGGTGGGAAAAAAAAATAAAGCTGCTATAAACATTCAAAAAAAAAAAAGTACAGTACACCCACACAATGAAATACCAGACAACTGTCAGAATAAGGTAGAGACAACTGGGGAGGGGGAGGGGGAGGAAGAAAGAGATAGAATGAGGGTCAAAATATCTTTAATAAAAAAAGAAAGCTGAATATGATATCAACTGTTTAAAAGATATTTCATATTTAGACACCCCTGAGTTTGGATATCTGAAAAGTTATAAAAAAGTTTGTTTGTTTGTTTTTTTTTAAAAGTTACACGTGCAAGGGAGTGAGTTGCCAAGGGGAGGGAGATCTATCTTCCCTTTATTTTCTTTTGTATTGATTTTATAGCAATCATACGCCACTTTCACATTTAGGGAGAAAAGCACAAAAAGTACATATCTAAGCCTGGAGCCACTGAATCAGAATGTCTGGAAAGTAGGACCCAGAAATCTAATTTTTAACAAGTCACCCAGTGCTTTCTATACAGCTAGGTTTAGCCAATGCTCCAAATGAGACCTGGGCCAGGTAAATACTATGGGGCGGGGGGGGGGGGGCAGAGCCTAGGAAATAAGCTTGCCCCCAGAATTAACCTTGTAATCAACAGCAGAGGATATAAACCCACAAAAAAGACACAGAAAGGCCACCAAAGTCAGCAGGACTAGCCAGTAACAGGCATTAACATTCCTAAGGAATCAGTGTTTGACCCTAAATGAAGTAAGCCAGGCATGAGGGTGCCTGGCCTGAGATCTGAGCCAGTCCTTTCTTTGTGCCAGGAAGATCCACATCCATGAGCGTCAGGCAGAACAGGACTCTTATATAGTGTCCAGAACAGAGCCTAGCACATAATAGGCATTCAAAAAATAATTGTTGAATGAACAATTTTAGCCTGAGACAATTCTACAGTGCTCATATCTCATGCTCAATAAACACTTTTCCTTCCCAGAGAGGGTCTGAGCTGGAAGGAGGAAAGAGAGATTTGATAGCTGTGAGCTTCATTTTAAATAAATAACTGGCACCTGGCCTGCCTTGGGTATGTCTCCGGAAGTCTGGTTCAAACAAGTCTGCTCTAAGATATCCATCCCCTGGTAGGTGCCTGGGTTGGACAATGGATTGTGGTGAAGTCACTAAGGTGCAGCCCCCACCTGGAGTCTCCACTGATCACCTAGTCTTCCTCAGGCAGCTCCTTCTAAGCTCAGTGCTTGGTCTCACCAAGTTCACAGCTAAAATGCCTACAGCTGAGGGTTTTGGAGCTGTGTAGACCAATGCAATGGCCACTAGCCACAGGCAGCTACTGAGCACCTGAGATGTGGCTTGTCTGAATTGAGATGTGCAATTAGTGTAAAATACACGCAAGATTTCAAAGGTGGGATACAGGTAAAAGAGTATAAAATATAGCTCATTAATAATTTTTATATTACTTGAATGCTTAAATGATAGTGTTTTGGGTATACTGGGTTAAATAACATATTATTAAAATTAATTTCATTGTCTCTTTACAGTTTTTTTAAGATTTATTTATTTATTTACTTTTATCCATTTTTACCCCCGTTTTTGCTGTTTTTGTGTCCATTCACTGGGCAATTCTTTGTGTCTGTTTCTTGCCCTCTCTTCTCATCCTTCTCCTCCTGTCTTCACCAGGATTCAATCCTCGGAATCTCCAATGTGGGAGAGAGGCATCCTACCACTTGTGCCACCTTAGTTCCTGGTTTTTCAGCAAGTCTCATCTTGGCTCTCCCTTGTGTCACTCTCCTGTTACATCATCATCTTGCTGTGTGGCTTGGCAGGGCCTGGCGGCACACCCGCACACAGGGCCTGTGGGGCTCACCCGCTTGCAGGGCCTGATGGCGTACCCATGCACAGGGCTTGGCGGCCCGTGCGCCTTCTATATATATTTTTTTTTTACTAGGAGGTCCTGGGGATTGAACCCAGGTCCCTCCATATGGGAGACAGATGCCCAACCACCTGAGCCACATCTACCCCCCTGCTATATCTCTTAAGGATGAACAAAGATATCTAAAGTTACAGTCATTTCCCATACAGGATGGTCATATAATAAATCAGGCTTGGTTTATCACCAGCATTCTAAAAACCAGACCTAGGGAGAAAAACTAGATCTAGGGACACATGCATGGTTTCTAATATAACAAATGTTTAGCCTACCCTGATTATCACAAAATCAGGACAGCGAGAATATTTGCAACTTCACAGTTTTAAATATAGCTACACAAGTGGCTCACATTGTTTTTCTTTTTTTTTTTTTTTTAAAGATTTATTTATTTACTTTATCCATTTTAAACCCCCCCTTCCCCATTTGCTGTTTTGTGTCCATTCACTGGGCAATTCTCTGTGTCTGTTTCCTGCCATCTCTTCTCATCGTCCTCCTCCAGTCTTCACCAGGATTCGATCCTGGAGACCTCCGATGTAGGAGAGAGGTGTTCTGCCACCTGCGCCACCTCGGTTCCTGGTTTTTGGAGCTTTCGGAGCATCTCGTCTTGTCTCTCCCCTGCGTCTCTCTCCTGTTATGCCATCATCTTGCTGCATGGCTCCCGGGGCCTGGCGGCTCACCAGCACACAGAGCCTGGCAGCCCATGCGCCTTCTATATATATTTTATTTTGCCGGGAGGTCCCGGGGATCGAACCCAGGTCCCTCCATATGGCAGACGGACGCCCAACCATTTGAGCCACATCCACCCCCCTCACATTGTACTTCTAATGGCTAAGGAAGCACATATGGCAAAACTCCACACCTTGACCTTGACACATTGTCTTTTTTTTTTAAATAGGAAAAAAAAAAATTTTAATAGACTTTTTATCAAAAAAGATATATAACTGACTAATAAACACATGAAAAGATGCTCAACATCATCATTCATCAGGAAATACAAATGAAAACCACAATGAGACACCACTTCACACATACTAAGATGGTTATAAACAAAAGATAATAAACAAGTGTTGATAAAGATGCGGAGAAGCTAGAACCCTCATGAATTGTTTGTGGGAATGTAAAATGATACATACAATCAGTTTGGAAGCAGCTTGGCTGATATTTTAAAAAACATAAATTTGTCACATGACCCAGCAGTCCCACCCTTGAGTATCTATCAGGACAAATGAAAATATGTGTTCTCACAACTTATACACCAATGTTCACAGCAGCATTATATATAATAACCAAGAAGTGAAAATAATCTGCATGTCTCCACATGCTACTGCATACATCTTGACATATTATCTTAACACAGCTCAGGACTGACCTCTCAGAGGGTCAGAGATTACTTAATCTGCATGGTCCTGCCCTATTGTCCTGAAACTGATTTCACACTCCCCTGGAAACAGTGTCAGATGTCCCAGGATTCCATATCCTAGGAGAACCAAGACCTTCAGAGGCTAAATGACTTTCTCAAAGTAACTTGGGCAGCAAGAATGAGAGTCATGCACTTCTGCTTCCTCCAGGAGGGCCACAACTCCTGGAGATACCCTGTCATTTTCATTCTTTTGGAATTCAACTGGACCACATCACCTGGTCCAGACCAACTCATATCAGAAATGTAAATAAGCATTGTGACCTGAGCAGCAGAGCCCTCTATGACAGAACAAAGAACCAGAATACTTACTTGGGGAACTTGCTGAGACCCGCTTCCTGGTCAGGCTATCCTGGCTGACCTTGTCTGAAGCTGAAGAGCCTCTTGTTTGGACATTCCTCTTTGCTGGGCTCTCCTCCGGCTCTGGTGACTTCTCCATTCCGTGGAAATACTTCATGTGATAGTGCAATAGTTTAGCTTTGCGGAAAAATTTTAAACAGTCCACGACCTTGCATCTAAATTTGTGGTCTAGATCGATAGCTGGGGCTTTAGATGTCACAAGATCATCTGTTTTCTTAAAAGTACTTGTAACTGGAAAAAAAAAAAAAAAACAAACAACCAATAACACAAAGATCCCTTGTGCTTACCCATAGTTATTAAAAAACATGCATTAACACATTAAAAGAGTAGCATGCATATATAGCCTGAAACATTAATCAAACTGCCATTATCTCTCAAAATGACTGTTTTGAGAGAACAAATACAACTTCAGATAAAAGTAATAGAGATATACTATAATTCGTCTTTGTAAAGAAAAGATCAAGTGTTTTTAAGCAGCCATGCATATTTTCATGGTTTCACAGACTATGGGGGAAGAACAGAGGAAAATCCTAAAGAAAACCAGGGACCCCAAGTTAGCATTTGGTATTCATGAGTTGGAACAGATTCAGAATTCACCACTATCCTGAGTTGGAAGGCATGAGGAAAACTCCAAGGACCCAACAATCAAATTTAAAGAGGCAAAAAAAGCTTGACCATGCCCCGCCCCCCGCAAAAAAAAAAAAAAAAAAAAAAACAGTAACAGGTAATAACTCATGTACTAAAGAGTTAAGCTGTCGCAAGGAATCCATGTTAGAAATTTAGTTTATTAAAGATTCCATTTGCAATGCCCTCACCCCAGCAAGAGCAATCACCTTAAACTCAAGTCACTCCTACTCTACAGATTAGGTCACCTAAAAATATCCTGAAGAGACTGAAGCTTACTTGAGTCAGACAAAATTTTCCCAAATGCAATAGTACAATTTCCATTAGAAGCAGGTAGCATACTAAATCTTTGGTAAATACCAGGATTATTTTTTCAAGCACCATCCCATAATAGGAAGCAATAAAGACTTCTTAAACTCAACCTTAATGACACTTTTGGATATATTTCAAAATCAACACTAGGGTATGACTGCAAAAACTGGTAGGTTTGATGATCTTATGGATATTACTATATAGTCAATTTAAGCAAATTAAAAAATCACACACACACGTTATCTACATGTATCCCAAAGCAGAACACCTCAAAATCTTACTTTCTTTCCATGGCAAGAGATACAAGAAAGAGACTCCAAATCAGTTAGATATAGATGAGAGAAGAAAAAGTAACATGATATTAAATGAGTAAGTACTTCTCAGATAAATATCTGGACAGGGAAAGGCAGGTCAATGGAAAAATTCAAAACGCAAACTTTGACTATAAATCCCAAAATTCTTTTTTAACATTGAGTTTCTCTGCAACTTCCTCCTTTTGGGTTTACTAGGTTGAATCATATGAACTTACCAATTTTGAAGACTAAAAAAGGTTAAATACT
This sequence comes from Tolypeutes matacus, assembly GCA_026826555.1. Classification (NCBI taxonomy): domain Eukaryota; kingdom Metazoa; phylum Chordata; class Mammalia; order Cingulata; family Chlamyphoridae; genus Tolypeutes; species Tolypeutes matacus. Next base: position 11,127,231 of record JAKSZT010021619.1, read on the forward strand.
GGCCATTTTATATAGTTCAACCTAATAATTCCTTTTCCATATGACAGTCTTTCAAAGATCACTGCAGACAACACCATATATGTGAACAAAACTAAGGTAATCTTAGCCATCCTTTGGCTTGTGTTTGAAGCCCTGCTTTGTGATAATCTTATTTATAATGAAAAGAAGAATGCCAAAATACAAACATCTTTGAACTTTTAAAAATTTATGAACTTGTGAGTTGAAAATAATGAAGAATTTGAATCAATTCTATTAAGAACTGCCATTCTCTTTATTCAAAAATTTTGCATCCGTATGTACACAGCACAGTGACTAAAAGTGTGGGCTCTACAGCTGGTCAGCCTGATTCATATCCTGGCTCCCTTACTTACCCTGCCTCAGTTTCCTCATGTGCAGGTTAGAGACAATAATGATAAGTACTTCACTGAGTTTTGAGAATTAAATACAGGTTGTGGCAGTTTGAGATTATGTATAAATCCCAAACAGAGAAAGATTACATACGTAAACTAATCTATTCCTCTGGGTGTGATACCCTTTGCTTGTATTAAATTCAAAGGTTTCAAGTGTCCTTGATAAAATCAATTTAGGGCTTTCGATTCAACCACATCTGTAAGGCATGACTCAGATTGAGTCCCCGCCCCTTTGGTGGGCCTATATAAATGGACACTCACTCAAGATGACACAAGAAGAGACAGAGCTCTGTCATGTTTGATCCTGGGGTCCTGGGGGAGAGATAAGCCATTTGCCTGATACTTTGCAACTGAAGAGAACAGAGCAGCTGAGCAGCTGGGCAGGCCCAGAAAGAAATGAGCCCTATGCCAGAGACTGATACAGTAAGCCCTGAGAGACCAGGCAGAGATCGCCTGCCATCTTGCTTCAACACGTGGCAGCTGACTTTGGTGAGAAAGTACCTCTTATGGTACCTTGAGTTGGACTTTCCATGGCCTTGGGACTGTAAGCTTTTATCCCAAATAAATACCCTTTATAAAAACCAACAGATTTCTGGTACTTTGCATCAGCACCCTTTAGGCTGACTAATACACATGTAAAGAGTCTAGAATATCTGCACATAATAAGTACTCAATAAATGTTGGCTAGGGGAGTGGATTTGGCTCAAGTGGTTTAATGTCTGCTTCCCACATGGGAAGTCCTGGGTGCAGTCACCAGTGCCTCCTAAAAAAAAAAAAAAAAAAAAAAAAAAAATGTTGGCTATTATTATTTATATATTTTTCTGGATTTATAAACAAATGAGACTTAGGAACAGCCTTTCAGGAATTAACCTGCTCATAAACAGAAGAGCAGAAGTTCTCCCTTGGCATGCTCAGCCTAAGCTTACTTGGTGTGCACATGCCAGAGACAGTATGGAAGAGTTTAGATCCCAGCTCTACTCTTTATAAGTTGCATAAATAAGCTGAGCAAATTATTTAATTATTCTGATTATCTAGTTTCTCATCTATAAAAGGAATAATACCATCTATTTGAAAGAGCTGGAGAGAGGATTATAGATAATATATGTGCTTGACACAAAATGTGATCAATAAATAAATGGAAGCCATAATCATTTTAAGTATAAAATACATCTTTCATAAGTAGGCTTATGTCATTTCTGAAACATGGCTGGACACAGCCATTAAAATTATCAACCAAGGAGGAAACACTTCTTCACCCAGCTTTCATATGTTCTGACAGTTGGCAGGAAGACATACCACCCTGTAAGCACTCTAGGTTGTCTACATCCTTCTAAAAATGTGAAATCCAAAACCAACCACAAGATTCATAGCCTGACCATTACTCCAACCTTCCAAAGATTTTCTTAATAGTCACAGTATACAGCATCAGACAGTACCAAGCTTGGTTCGCCAAAACCTTGAATTTTATTTTGTCTGTCTCTTTAAAACATAAAGTTCATCTCCTCTTCCACCAAATGATTTTGTGAAACTATATGTTGGAAGTGACATCCCTAATAAACTCTACTTGATTATTTTAATCTAATAATTTTTTAACTCTTGATTCTATAATCCTATATATATAGGTTTTTATCCAAGTTGTTGATAAAGACATCCCTTAGGACAGAACTGAGGACATCCTTCAGGCTGACACCAAACAATCTACACTCTCTGGATAAAACTGCTCAAGCCAATTTAATTTCATCTATGCAAACTACCAATGCACTCATATTTCTCCTTGTTCAGATAGATTTCAAGAGAGATGGTCAAAATATCTGCTAAAATAAAGATACACCTGGTCTTAGAGTCTACCAATCCAGTAAACCTCTTAAAAGAAAATAATTTAGTTGGGCAGGATAAAAATTCCTCCTCCAAAAAGCAAAGCCCTTGATTTCTCACAGCTAAGCAGAAGGCAGGTACAGCTGGACCCCCAAAGGTGAGCAAGCTTGGCACATAGGTGAACAAGCTGCCTCTGGCACTGAGAGATGGTACCAGGATCACAGAGGCTCAAATGAGCAGAGAATCTCTCCAGGAGAGAAAACACTGCCAGGTATCAGTGTCAAGAAGTCCCTGGCCCTGGAGAAATCAAGAGTGCTTTTCAACCTAGCAACAGTAATAAGACAAAGTGAATTGCTGGTTTTGTCTGAAGGAGTAAACATCAAAAGAAGCATCATGAGCCTTTAACCATGGTAATCCCAAAAGTAAACTTCCCCAATAAACTCGACTCAGTGAAATATAACTCACTGATATAAAAGCCCCTGACTGTAAGGACTGCCTGTAATCTACCTGCACTGTTGGGGAAATACAATCAACACAAGCCTCAGGGTGAGGCAAGCAGCAAGCAGTTCCTCCGAAAGCTATATTTGCATGTAACTGCTCAGTTATGGATACTAGTCTATGATGAAATCTGTTAAATTATACAATTAACTATAATTTCAGGTCCACAAATCAAAAACTACATAAAAATATTATACAGTAATAAAATTATGTTTATGCTAACATTGTAATGAGAAATATTAAAATATGCTAAATTAAAACAAAACAACCAAAAAAGATATATAAACACCTCAAGACTTAAGGCAACAGGAAGCGGCTGTGGCTCAATCAGTAGGGCTCCCATTTACCACATGGGAGGCCCCGGGTTCGGTTCCCGGGGCCTCCTGGTGAAGGCAAGCCCGCCCGCACGGCGTGGTTGGCTGACCCAGCAAGCACAAGCAGCAAGCGGGGGATAAATGAATTAATAAATAAAATCTTTAAAAAAAAAAAAAAGACTTAAGGCAAGGAGTGGGTATAGCTCAGTGGTTGAGCATCTCCTTTCCATATACAAGGCCCCAGGTTCAATCCCTGGTATCGTCTATTAAAATATATATATAAAAATAATATTAAAAATATATTTAAAAAATAAAATAATAAAATAAAATAAAACTTAAAGCAATCGTTCCTTTCTTCTGAAGGGTTTGCACACTGGACTACTTCATTTTTGTACCTAACAATTTTTTACAAATATTAAAAATTATTGTAACAAATGTACCACACTAATGAAGGATGTTGTTAATATGGGCAAGTGTGGGAGGAGGAAGGAGGGGGGGCATATGGGAATCCCCTATATTTTTTATGTAACATTTAAGTAATCTAAAGCTTCTTTAAAAATAAAAAGAAATTAATTTTTAAAAATTACTTTTTCCAGGCATAATAATTTTATCCTCATTTTGCCATGCTACCGCGAAACAGAGACCTTTAGATGCACAATGAACGCTTCCAGTTCACCCAGTCTGTGCCACAGGGTTCCCTCTGTTTGACATGCCCCTCCCACATGCATACCAAGTCCTGCTCAATCTTCAAACACCACCTTCTTGCATGATACTTTCCTTGGATTCTGTCCTGCCTCCTCTAAATTCTATGAGTACTTCACGGAAAATAAATCTTGCATTCTCTGTCACTTTCTATTTTATTACCCTTGGTTCTGTTCATTCCTTATTCTAAAATGTTGACATGGGGGTGTATACGCCCCACTACTTACTTCTCTTATAATACTTATCTTAGTGAACCAGGAATGCTGAATTTGTGGACTTGCTGCACTCTACCTCTTAGACAACGTGGGTGACTGCCTTATTCATCTTGGTCTCCCCACTGTTTAAGGCAGGCAGTACATAAACACTTGTTGAAATTATTTACCTGTCACACAGCACAAAATTCCCCTAAATGAGAGCACAAGCTCCTCCTCAACATTAAGGGCAACCAACCAATCATCAGGATTTCCAGAGAGACTCACTAACATGTCACTGAAAGGGCTCTCAATTTAAGAGTTTCTTAGAAAATTTCAGAACGTTCTCCTATCCTCAACAAATCAGTGAAGGGAGGAAAGCTCTCTATGACTCAGAGATCTGGGGAAGATAACAATGCAGTGCCACTACTATCTGCCTATAGTCTAAGAGCATTGTTTGCCATCACCCAGGCGGGCTGGTGACCCTGAAGTCCGGGAGGAGAGAGAAGGAAGAAGAGGGATAAAGCTGTGAAAGCACGGGAAGCTTTTCTTTGTTCAGAAATGGAAGCCACGATAAATGAAGTTGTTGAGGAAACGCAAATATATTAGGAAAGTATGAATGGCTTCCTATAATTAATAGATAAGTAATGATTATACCATGAAGGAGAAGAATGATTGAGACGCCTTCTGGAAAAGGTGGAACGGGGAATAATTTTTCCTCCCATTTGTTCAGCACTGTTCCCTGCCCTCAAGTCTGAAATGCAAAATGTTGCAACCAGGTCCCTCAAGACTTCACCAGCAAATTCCAAAGAGAAGAATGCTATAACTAGGTGGTTTCCACAACAGATTCAGCAGTTCATAGATCATCCATCAGTATTAAATATGGTTGCAACCACCAAATGCAGACCTTGGCTCTTGAATCAAACCACTGGGGAAACTCTATCGCTCAAATCCACTGAACCACTCCATTCTTTATCACCGTTAAATGCATAACTGGGCTGGTGCCCGGAAAGATGGACATCAGACATACTTGATAATCAGCCAGTACCAAACATAATTCAAAATCTCCAACTCTCAGTTAGCTACTTATGGGTTTCTTTAGAAAAATGTTCATCAGCCTCTCCAATCCCAGTCCCTTGTATAAAATATGTAAATCACAGTGCCTGCCACTCGGAAACCCTACCCATGCCACTTCCTCTTCCACCCAAAATGAGCACTAGCTCCTTCTGTAATCAGTCTACAGGCCATTTTGCAAACAAAGCCAGGTCCCAGTGCAGAAAATGGCCTTGGGCCATCAGATTTTAAACTGAGAAACATTGAGACCATAATAGTTAGAAGTGAGAGAGGGAGCCAAAGGGTCATGACAGGGAGAGATTGTGGAGACCATAGTTATTATGAACCACCTTAAGCTGGGAGGGATCAGAAGTCATTAAAAATCCAAGTAACAAAGGCAACAATTCCATTGAGTGGAGAAGAGGTTGTTCACAAGAACTGTTCATACTTACAGTACTTTAATAGCTGGTTAACTAATTCAAAACAATGATGTTAGATCCCTATGTCATACCATACACCAAAATAAAATTCTACTTGGAATAGACTGCAAAACATTAATAATAATAAAGCCATATAAGTACCAAAGACATTACAGGTGACTACCTAATCTTGGGCAGGAAAGGTTTTTCAAAGCATTACATCAAAGGTTGAAACAAAAAAGATTATAACTAATAGATATGATCGTACAAAAATAAAAAATAAAAATACATCAAAAATTTAAAAGTTCTCTATAAAAAAAAGGCAGAAATCCCTAAGATGGTTAAGTTCATGTGTCAACTTGTCCAGTTTGTGGTCAAGCAAGCACTGGCCTATTAGTCTGAGGGTATTTCATGAATTTAAATCCTCAGACAGTTGATTGCATTAATGGCTGATACTACAACTTCAATCAACAAAGGAGAATGCCTTCAGCAATGAAAGAGGTCTCAACCAATCAGCTGAAGACCTTAAACGGGGACCTGATGATTTCAGCAGTCAGAAAGAAGGATTTCTAACTCTACTTCAGCCAGCCAGCTTCTCCTGGGAAATTCATCGAAACCTTCATCAGAGTTCCCAACTTGCACCCTGCCCTATGGAATCTGGACTTGCCAATTCCTATAATAAATATCATAATATTTACATATACATATATATCCTTTACTTGTTTCTCTTGAGAACCCTAATACAATGCCCAATTTATAAAAAGCTGTTACAAATCAGAGAAAAATAGGGACAGGCAAAACCTTAAAAAAGGCTTTATTTACCAGCTTATCTGAAATGGAGCCAAACACTCTATGATTATTGATATTTTTAAAAGATGAATAAATATCCTTTCAGTTTTTACTTATTTCAAAAATATGTTTATTATAAAAAATTCAAAAATAATATAAATAGTGAACACCCTTTTAAACACATTCCTGGAGATAACCATGGCTAGTGGTCTGGTATCTGTGACTTCATATTTTTTCACTTCATATGCTAAAGTATAATATATAACTCTTATCTGCCCCCTCCCCATCATATTATAATATTTTGGGGGTAAAGCATCTCATAATTTTTTTTTTTTTTTTTTACTACTGTGATTAATATACTAATTTACATAAATGTGTCCAGCCCAAGGTTGATACACACACACACATCTGTAATATATTTGGGCAATTCCAACAGTGATTCTGAATGACAAAATATATTCTTTAGCAATTACATATTCTTCATGTCTCAGTTTTATTACTGAGACTCTGATGAGTATAGCTTTTTCGTGAGGTCAGAGCCTCACTCATATCCCTCAGGCCTTACCTCTTCTGAAAAGTGAGGCCAACTTCCAATGCCAGTATCTGCATCTCTTTTGCCAAAATGCTCTTTTCAGAAGCCTCCAAATCTCAAAAGAAGGGTAGATCAGAAGCACTGATAAATTAAAACCTCTGGAGCAGTCTTCAACCAGTGAGTTGGTGCTTTATACCATTTTCTAAGCTTTCCCCACAGGTTTAAGCTCCAGTCACTCAGTGTCTTGGTAACACACCACGTTTGGCTTGCCTTTCCCACCTCACTTCCCCATATCCCTGTTGTTGCCTGCACATCACAAATAAAGTACTTGTCCTGGAAGGCTTGTCTCAGGGTTTGATTCTGGCGGTACTCAATCCACGATCCTCAGCAATACGTTTAAGCCTGCCTTACAGGTTGGCAAATGGCACTCTATCTTAGATTCTCACAAGATCCTAAGATTGGAGAATTTAAAGTCCATCTGGTCTGACCTCCAATAGCTAGCAGAACCATCTCCTATAGCCTGCTCTGCTCACACCACTGGGTCAGGTGCAGGAACAGAGAAGCTGCTCTGTTCAGAGAGCCCAGTCCACTGCTGGAGTGGCCAATATCTGAAACCCACCTCCTTTGAATTTCCACTTGGTCTTGCCTTCCTGAAGGAATGACCTCTTTCAAATATATCATTGACTTGCACAATCTCAAAATTTGGAAGGAAACAAGTGTTTAACTAGAGTAGACAACTATCTGTCCTCTTTCAAGCAACTATTCCATATGCAAATAGTTGCCACCCGGAGGACAAATGAATCTATACTGCTCAAATAATATCACAACATAATTTAGGGTTCTCTTGAAAAGATAATCAAATCGGAACTTGAACCAAGTGTTAACAGAAAAACACATTATTATCAGTGTACTTCTATCAGTTTCTTTCAGCAAATTTTATCAAATAACCTACCAGAAGAACTTTATGTAGATAATAGCAAAAGTAGAGTTATTTATTGCACATAAACATCTTACCTACTTTGGACTAAAGGAGAATAAACAAAAAAATGACTTCCTGTCTTTCTGAAAAAGTAGTAATCCCCAAGTCACCAGTCTGTGCAAAATGACCTAGCTGCCTCTCCCATTAGCAGAATTCTAAGAGTAAAAAAAAAAAAAAAAAAATGACCTAGCTGCCTGTGTTTATAATCTCTTATCCATAACAAATTTACCAAATGTCAAAGACAGGAGTTTCTGAGTCACAAACACAGGAACTTTATAAGAAGAATTTTCAAGTCCAATATTTGCTTATTAAAATGGAGGAAGGACTTCAGAAACAGTCTATTGAAACCTCTATAAACACTGAGAAAATGTCAAACCATCTCCAATTGTGCAAGATTAGCCCACAGCACTAGAGAGGTGGGAGAGCCACATGGATAAGAGGGCAGGAACCAAATCCCAGTTTCACCATTAGCCATGTGCTACTGGAAAAGGCACTTAACTTCTGAGCCTCAGTAGTGAAACTGAGACATAAATGTTAAAGAATAGATATTTTCTCGTGGAGACAGTCGAGCCTGCGGAAGGTGGCAGCGGCACCTCAGAGTAGAGATGGAGGCAGGGCATGGCGACGACAGCGGCACTCTAAGAGCGGCGACAGTGAGGCCCACCATGCGCCAGCAGCCCTGACATGGGTGCCAGTGGCTCCAAAGCTTTGGTGCTACCGCAAGGCCAAGCCGCGCTCCCCTTCACATTCACATGCCACAGCTCCATGTTCTATGATGAGGATGGCAATCTGGCTCATGAGTTCTATGAGGAGACAATCATCACCAAGAACGGACCAAGCTGAGTGGATTTCCCTGTGATCCTCTATGAGATGTGAGCCTGGGGGGGTGGCAGGCACAAGCATCTCCTGCCCCAGCAAGGAACCCTCAGGCTCAAGGTATGGCTTCCCTTGAGGAGCCCAGGTTGAAGCCACACCCTGAATAAACTCCGTTGAGCTGGAATCTTCACCTGTGAGCGGGACAGTCCCGCAGTGTTGGTTGGGTGTTGGTTTGTGTGTGGACAAGGGGAGGTGACTGGTGACTGGTGAGGGCTAATGGTGAAGTAACCAGCCCATCCTCCCCGGCAATCTCTGCAAGGAGCGAGGCAGTGTATACCCTGCTCAGGATTGCTGGGTTCCTGTGCCCTTGTCTGGTCCGCTTTCTTCCAAGCTCACCTGGAGCCCAGCCCTCTAGGAGCTACAGCACTTTACAATCAAGATCTGCCTTCCAGCCCCTGGGCTGTGAGGGCTGTACACAAGTGGGAACTTCCTTTCCCTCACTTCTCTTACCCCCTTTCGAAGCATTTCAGCCATTTATTTGCTACCTCGATTTCTCCTGTGTTAGAGTCTGGGACAGTGCCAGTCTGATGTTTCCCACCTACCAGCCCATCTGTTCCCACCCCCAGATGAGTGGACAGTTTGCTGAATGTTGGTAGGAGTAGGGACTAGTTGTGGGAGGCTTCTCTTTCCACTCAGGGCTGAGCTGACCCCTCCTGACTGCAACTAGGTTATTGCATTGGCCCCCTAGTTGAGAGGGTACAGGCCTGGATCAGGAAGGGCTGTGGCCGCCTGGCCGATGGGGAGTTGCCCCACCCCGCCTACTCTGTCTAATCCTCCTTGCCTTTGCACCAGCACTCCACCCCACCACCACCTTCCATTGGAAGGGGACCATCCACCACCCTGTGGTAAGGGTCAGCACCCCAGGGCTGTTGCCAGTAGCTCTGAGGAGACTTCCAACCCTCCCCCTACAGTCTCCCCACCCCTTCAGGCTAAGTCAAGGAAAAGCCCCTACCCTTTGTGCTCTGGGTAAGGTAGGGACACAGAAAGGAGGGAGCAACAATAAAAGGAATATTAACTGTGAAGGTTTGTAAATAGTCTAGTCCATGACAGTGTCGGAGCAGAGTGTGATTTCTATATAGAGAGGATTTTTTTTTTTTTAGTCTTTACTGTACAAGCAGTGTGCTTCTAGAGTGTGGGATATGGCTCGGGGAAGGTGGCCCCCAGCCTAGGAAGACTGCTGTGTTATTTGCTCAATTTCAATAAAATTGTTTGTAGATCCTGCAAGAAAAAAAATTTTTTTTTTCTATCGGCACTTAAACTATGCTAAGAAATAAAAACACAAGTGCACAAAGTACAAGAATGTACATACATAAAAGTAAAAAATTAGGGAAACTTAAACTTCCATTACTGGGGGCCTAGTTAATCCATTATACTTCCAGATGATAGGATATTATGTAGCCATTAAAGAGATGACAATGGGTAATGACAAGGCACATTCCAGTACAATATCTATGCTATGCTGTCATCTGGGTAAAAACAAAACCATAGAGATATGAATTATATTTATAAATACATAAAAAAAAAAAAATCCAGAATGACACACCCCGAATTGTTAACAGTAGTTATCTCTCAACAGGAGAGTCTGACCCTCCTAGCCCTGCCCATCTGAAGGAAGCTGGTTGGGACAGGTGGGATTAACAGTTACCCTAAGAATCACCCACAAGGTTAAGACAATGACACAGAGATAAAATGATATAAGGTAAATGAAACCTTTTAAGAAACATGCTAACTAGTCTTTTCTAGGAATATGTTTCTATTAAATTTTTCAGAAATGAACAGATTTTTACAAAGTATTATGTGAGCTAGAAGAAAACTGCCCAATATTTCGATATATTAGTGTTTTTCTAATGTTAAAACAGGCTTTTTCCATGAAATTAATTCCATGACTGAGTCTAGTCTAAAAGGTGAAATATAAAGAAGTTCTCTTAGGATTAGGAGCAAACATCCAGTCTACAAATCTCCTCTGCAACGTTCAGGGCCTAGACAGACTCCAGGATGTTCACAGAGGCTAAGAGAAAGCCTTGCCAGCAGAGGAACAGACCATGCAATTGAACCTGGGCACCATCACCACAAAAAAAGGGAGAGTGTGGGATTCTGAGTCAAGATCAGTGCCAACTCCACAATGCCAATACATCAAACAAGGGAGTTACACTCTTCAAATTTTCTCATCATTAAATGGGAATTAAAATATTTATTTCAGAAAGAGATGTGGCTCAAGCAGTTGAGCACTCGCCTCCCACATGGGAGGTCCCAGGGTTGGTTTCCGGTGCCTCGTAAAGATGAGCAAGACAGTGCGCAGATATGACAGGCTGGCACAGCGAGCTAATACCACAAGGAAACACAATGAGAGACACAACAAGCAGGGAGTGGAGATGGCTCCAGTAATCTGGGCACCTCCCTCCCACATGGGAGATCCCAGGTTCAGTTCCCAGTGCCTCCATAAAAGAAGACAAGCATACAACAAAACAGACACAGAGAGCAGACAGTGAGCACAAACAATGGGGGAAGGGGAAGAAATAAATAAAATAAATCTTAAAACCAACAAACAAAAAAAATAACACCAACTCAGGGAAGCCGATGTAGCTCAGTGGTTGAGTGCCTACTTCCCATATACAAGTTTCCGGGTTCAATCCCCGGCCCCCAGCACCTAAAAAAAAAATATATATATATATATATATATTTTTTTTTTTTTATTTCAAAAGGCTCTTCCTAACGCTTCTATGAGGTAATAGAAGAGAAAACCCATTATTAACTACAACAGTTTACAGAAAATTAGTTGTCATCGTTGCTGTCACTGATCCCACGTATGTTTGCTTAAAACAAAGTTATGCATAATCCCAGCCAGGGGGTTCATCTATCAGTGGCACAATCTGAAAAATTTTAACATCTAATAGCCCCACTTTATTAATCTAACACTGAAGTATTAATGGTAATGAATAAAAGCACAATAGAAACAGTGAAATGATACAACCAGCAAAAAATTCTAGATTTAAAAAGGAAGAATACATATGCAAGCATTACTATACTAAAGAAACCACTCCAAGCAAATATATGAGCAAAATATAAAACTATGTATAATATATAAAACATAATAGTACATATTTTCAGAATTGTAAGAATGTAAACAATGGCCATCTTTTGGTTATGGGATTTCAAGATTTAAAAAACAAAAAATACCAGACAACTCCTTGTATTCAATGTCTTCCCAGTGGGGCACCCCCTAAAGCAGAGCTTGACAGCTGGTATGAATTAGTCCTTTCAGAGATGCTGTGTCTTTCTGGGCTATTCATTGTATGGAGTCATTCACTCATATCTTGGAATGCCTTTCATTCAGAACCACTGTGGGGAAGCGGCTGTGGCTCAATCAGTAGGGCTCCCGTTTACCATATGGGAGGCCCCGGGTTCGGTTCCCGGGGCCTCCTGGTGAAGGCAAGCCCGCCCGCACGGCATGGTTAGCTGACCCAGCAAGCACAAGCAGCAAGGGTGGGATAAATGAATAAATAAATAAAATCTTTAAAAAAAAAAAAAAAAAAAACTAAAACAAAGTTATACCAAAAAGAGAGAAAAAAAGAGAGAGAGAGAGAAACTAGGAGACGCACTGCTTGCTAAAAGGGCCTGCTGGGCCATAGTTTACACAAATCCCGGGTCTCAGAGGGACATATGTCACTGATGGCAACAGCTAGGTGACATCACCCACTCTTGGATGTCATCCTTGTCAACATGGGAGCAGTTACTAGGAGACAGTAGGACAATGTGTAAGTTAAATTCTCAAGAGAGCCTGGTTCAAAAGTTAGAAGTATGAGTTTATATGAGGGGGGCGGATGTGGCTCAACTGGTTGGGCGTCCGTCTCCCATATGGAGGGACCTGGGTTCGATCCCCGGGACCTCCTGGTAAAATAAAAAATAAAAAAAATAAAAAATAAATAAAAAAAAAAAAAAAGAGTTTATATGAGAACTCTGTATTTTCTGCATGATTTTATGTAAATCTAAAACTTCTCTCATATAAATAAATAAGTAAATGCAAACATACATACATACACATGTATGTGTGTGTGTATATAATATATATATATACAAAAAAAAGTTAGGGATAATCTAGTTCCCTTTAGGGTAGAGGGTAAACTACTGAAACCAATGTATTCCTATTTTAAAAAGTAGTACGGGAGGGAAGCGGCTATGGCTCAATCAGTAGGGCTCCCATTTACCATATGGGAGGGCCCGGGTTCGGTTCCCGGGGCCTCCTGGTGAAGGCAAGCCCGCCTGCACGGTGTGGTTAGCTGACCCAGCGAGCACAAGCAGCAAGGGGGGCATAAATGAATAAATAAATAAAATCTTTTTAAAAAAAAAAAAAAAAAAAAAGTAGTATGGAGGGAAGCGGCTGTGGCTCAATCAGTGAGGCTCCCGTTTACCATATGGGAGGCCCCGGGTTCGGTTCCCGGGGCCTCCTGGTGAGGGCAGGCCCGCCTGCACGGCATGGCTGGCTGACCCAGCAAGCACAAGCAGCAAGGGGGGGGGGGGGAAATAAAAAAAAAAAAACTTTAAAAAAAAAAAAAAAAGTAGTACGGAAATCTGCATTTTCAAGTAATCACTGGTCATTTAAATACTCTGTACTTTTCCCTCCTGTGTAACAGATTTTTGTTTGGAGGCATCAGGGCAAAGCATAGAATTTTTTCCTGGGCTCTCAGGTTCAAAATCACACGTTACCCTTTGTTCCACCTCTTCCAAATTACTACTATACATTGGTATATATGGAGAAAAATGGTTTGCAGAATTTGACTTTAATAATGGTGGCTCAAAGGAATGTTTTCTTTTCCCTTTAGTGGGGGGAGGTGGGGAAAGGCAGGGGTTCTTAACAAGGGGTCAATGAGCTTGCATTGAAATTCAAAAAAAACATTATTCTTGTGTGGACGTGTTGGTGTGGGTGTGATATATTTATTAAATAATACACAGTATAGTGGGGACTTAGTAAGAGGTCCATGGTTTTCACCTGACTGGCAAAGGGGTCCTGTGAAACAAAAAGGCTAAGAACCCCTGCCCTACAGTGGCTCCTGATAATCCCTGCCTCCTAGTACTAATAATGCCCTTATATAACCCCTCCCCTTGGTGTAGGTAAGAATTGTTAACTGGCCTCTAAGCAAAGATGACAGTCACTTTCAAGATTATGTTACCTAAGAGCATAACGTCACTTACTAGGAGACTCTCTCCCTTGCTGGCTTGAGGAAGCAAGCTATTATGTTGTGAGCTAGCCTATGGAGGGACTCATGAGGCAAGGAATGGGAGCGGCCTCCAACCAGCAAAAAAACCAAGGCCCTCAGTGGATAGCCTGCAAGGAACTGAATGCTGCCAACGACCATGTGAGCTTGGAAGAGAATCTTTCCCAGGTGGAGTTTTCAGATAAGAACCCAGCCCTGGCCAACTCCTTAATTACAGCCTGACAGAGGACCCAATTAAACTGCACATGGATTCCTGATCCACAGAAACTGAAAGAAAATAAATGTATTGTTTTAACCTACTATTTTGTGGTAGCAATAGATAACCAATATAGAGTAGGATCAGCAGGCCTCTCATTTTCCATACCCCTGGGTAATGCTTTTTTCCCTTTTACAAAAGACATATTACTTTTACACAGAGAAAAAAAAAAAAAAAAAAAAAAAAAAAAAACTGAGGCATGGCTTAGAAACAAATGTCTCAAGTAACCCTTTCTTTGTATACCTATTGACAGTATCTCAATTAACCCTTTCTTTGGATACTTATTAGATGACTAAGACGGTGATACTATTCAGTCTGGCATTCATGACCCATGTCAATCCAAATGCCATCTCAAATGCCATCTTCCTTTCCAAACTCATCCCCCATTAATCCACAATGAGGCCTCAGCTCCTGCCCCAGCCAACTGCAGGCCCCAGCAACTGCTTCACAGATTCACAACTTGCACTTCTGCTGATGCCATGCCTTTTGCCTGATAGTCCTTCCTGGCTCAGCCAAATCTTCACCTCCGTCCCAACCCAACTTGTGTCACATGCAGGAAGACATGCAGAGGGCCTTGGCTCTCAAGGACCACATGCCATCAACTCCTGGCACAAATGTCTTTCTCCTGCATGCATCCATCTTTAGCACTTAGCATCTGCTCCTAGATCCCATTATTGTCACTTCTCCAGCCAGAGGATAAAGGCCAAGGCCACTTCTCATGCCTCAGTACCAAACCCCAACATAGTGGGCATTCTTGTCAGCATTGACACCAGGTGACCTCAGTAGTTCAATTCTTTTTTGACATGTACTTCAAATACTATGATGAATAATTTATTTTCCAGGTCTGAGAAGGAGAAACTTTCCTTTGAAGCAACAAAAAGTAATCTAAGGGAAACATGAACTGATTTAAATATTCACAGCAAGTCCAGTTAAATACTTAGAATAGAAAAATAAACTATCAAAATGTTTATAAACAGGGGAGCACGAAGTTTGTGGCAAACTATATATTATGTAATTCTCATCAGCCATTAAAAAGAATGAATAGTTCCATATTTAATGATATGGATAATCTCAAAATAAATTGTTCAGTGAAAATAAGAAGTTGCCCAATATATACCATATGATCCCATTTATGTTAAAGGTGGGAAAAAAAAATGTATTATAAAAATGCCTAGAAAGGGAACCAAAAGGATACAAATCAAACTGTGACAGTAGTAACCTCTAGGGAGAAGTATGGGATAGGAAGGCAGATGGTAAAGAGGAACTTCTACTTTTTCTGTGTATACTGCAGAAGCAATGAGCATACCTCACACCCAGATTTTGGCTTCTAAATACAATTCTCCACTAAAAGAAATCAGGGCTTCTTGCAGAAATGACCAAATCTAAGGTTAGGTAATTATATGATGTGTCTGAAACATACAGAGGTGTTCCAAAAATGATGAGGACATGTCAAAAGGACACAGGGGTCAGTCTGAAGAGCTCCCACTGGTCAAATCTGGAACAATATGAGTATTAAAATAATGATAGAGATTATAACCCCTAGAACAAAATAAGAATTCATGAGTCCATGTGGATATAAACAAATTAAACACATAAATAAGGAGCCGAGAAAGCTCTTCCTTACAACCAAATACAAATAAATGTAGAAGGAATGTTGGAGTTGGAAATCACCATTGCTCAGCCATCAGTAAAAACTGTTTTCAGGCAAGAATAAATAATGGATGTTACAACAGTGGGTGAAAGTTTGATAAAGAACCCAAAATATTTAGATGGTCTCAAAGTATCCTCTCATAAGAAATTTATTAATTGCAAAGGGAAAAATTGGCTTTACAATAGAGAAGCCTGGAAGACAATACCTTAACCAAGTAAATCAAAGGTAGCATCACCAGTATATGGGACAAACAGACATCACATGACTCCTGATAGAATGTGTTTGAAAAGGCACAACATCACTTATGTGGTATTTCTGCTAAAAGTGAATAACATAAATCTAATCATGATGATACACCAGAAAAACCCAAATTGAGGGACATCACATTCTTCAGATATGTCAAGGTCATGAAAGACAAAGACTGAAGAGGGAAGCGGCTGTGGCTCAATCAGTAGGGCTCCCGTTTACCATATGGGAAGCCCCGGGTTCGGTTCCCGGGGCCTCCTGGTGAAGGCAAGCCCGCCCGCACGGCGTGGTTAGCTGACCCAGCGAGCACAAGCAGCAAGGGGGGGATAAATGAATAAATAAATAAAATCTTTAAAAAAAAAAAAAAAAAAAAAGACTGAAGAATTTTTCAGATCAAAGGAGACTAAAATAACATGACATTGAAATGCAATGTGTGATTCTGAGTTGGATCCTGAACAGAAAAAAAAAATTTTTTTCCCTGCTCTTGCTATACAGGACCTTACTAGAATCAGCAAAATTTTGAATAAGGTCCTGATTTTCATAATTATACCACGATAAGGTTAATTAAAAAAAAAAAAAAAAAGTCCTTGTTTTCAGGAAATATACAGTAAAGTATTCAGGGGTAAAGATCTGCAACTTATTTCCAAACAATTAAGAAAAAAATAATTTTAAAAATAGAATAAAGCAAATATGGTAAATTGCTAACAATTGGGGAATCTAGGTGAAGGTATATGGGAATTCACTGTACTATTTTTACAATTTTTTTTATAAGTATAAAGTTTATTTCAAAATAAAAATGTCCTTAAAATATATCCAGGAAAATTATGTTAAGGCCACACAACAGCTAAGTGGGAGAAAAGCAACCCTGCCAGCAGAGAGATCCCCTATAATTGTTCCAGTGCTCTGCCCTAAAATGCAGATCACACTCTGCTCCACAAGATGGCAGAGCTGTCCCAAACGCCAGAGCTGGGTTTGGAGCAAGTACTCCTCTGTGCTGTGGGCAGGATTTACTGCCTTCACCAGTACCTCCTCCTGCTGCCCACATGCCTCCTTCACACCACTTTCTCACAAAGTGACTCCAGCTCATGTCAGAAGCATTAGCTTGGGGGCAGCAATCACTGAAACAGTGACTAACACAGCATGCTGGCCTCCAGGGGCCTTGTTGGATGTTTCTGGTGAGGATGTTGATACTGCCCTCCTTCTTCCTGCTTACTTACGTAATACATTCCTGGTGAATGAGTTCTCAACCACCCCCACCACCCTCTAGCAATCTTTCTAGATCATCCTGTACTCACCATTAAGGCCTTGTTTAAAAAAAAAAACAAAAAAACAAAAAAAAAACACCAGAAACACTGCTCGGTTTCCAGAACAACACACAAGTTAAAGAATTCCAAAGGCGCCACCCTTTCCCAGAATATTAACAAACTTAATCAACCGACTGTCTCTTACCCTGAGCATACAAACAGCTTTAATGAGTGCCCTTGGTAGCAATGGTAGTTAGGCATCACATAATTGTGCAACTTCCCTAAAGGCAGTATCTATGTCCATGCCACTTGATTTGCACAGCACAACATCTCATCATGGCATTTACAATACACGGCATCTCATCAGATAGAATTAGGTACTCAGTAGGAAGATGCAAGTTATAGACTCTACATTACCAGCCATTAGAAGTGTGCGCTGGCTAAGTCACTCCTTCTTGCCAAGTATTAGGCTCTTTACCTACAAAATGGGAAGAATTAGTAGTGAAAAATTAGAAATCACTTAAATGTCTTTCAGCAGGGGCTAGCTAAATTATGGAATAGTCATATAATGAAATAAATTTTATGTAATTGTAAAAGGGAATATAAAATGCCATATATAAAAAGGGCAAACCACTGAATGATACCATTTTTGGTGTTCAAAGTCATATGTGCACATGTGGTTTAATCTCCTATCTGCTAAAACAAATACCATATGATGGGTTGGCTTAACCAATGGGAATTTATTGGCTCACAGTTTTGAGGCTAGAAACCCAAAATCAAGGTGTCACCAAGCAGTGCTTTCTCCTCCAAATGACTGGTGTTCTGGGGCCAGCTGCAGGTGACTCTTGGTTCTTGGCTTTTCCATCACATGGCTACACACATGGCTGTGTCTTCTGCCGTCTCTTCCAGGTTCCGTTAACTTCCAGTTTCTGGCTGCACCCCATGGCTTCTCTCTCCATCTGATTTCCATTCTGTTTATAAAGGACTCCAATAATCCAGACTAAATTTCAACCTCATTCAGTTGGGCCATACCTTAACTGAAGTAACATCTTGAAGAGCTCTTATTTACAATGGGCCCACACTCACCAGAATGTGAACCAAGACCAATAACATGTCCAAATTGGGGTACACAATTCAATCCACCACAGTTCATCTTCTGGACCCCAAAATGACATGTTCTTCACACATACAAAATATTTTCATTCTATCACAATATCCCATTCTTGTGGAATGACAATATCCATTGTCATTTCAGTAGCAATGCTAAGTACAAAGATGGTTATGGGTGTGGTCCGTCCTGGGGCAAAATTCCTCTGTCTGATGAGCCTGTGAAACCTAGGAAACAATTTATCTGCTTCCAATATACAATGATGGACAGGTATAGGATAAACACTCCCATTCCAGAAGAGAGAAATTGGAAGGAAAACAGGGGTCATGGGCTCCAAACAAGTTTGAAAACCAGCAGAACAATCTCCATTAGATTTCAAGGTCTGAGAGTCACCTATGGGTCTATGTTTTGTCCTCTGAGTCTGATGGAGTGGCAACCCCACCCCTTTCAAGCACTTGTGCTGTGCAGCAGCCATGCCATCTACAAACAACAGGGTGAAGGGCCCACCCTTTCCAAGCACTGGGATGGCAGCCAGGCTCTCCACCAACACCAGGGTCCACCAACTCCGTGAATTGGGGTGGCACTCTCCCTGAAAAACCCGTTTAAGCACTAGTAGATGGCCTGCCCTGTCCAAGCACAGGGGCAGACCTCCTCTTTCTATACACATGGGTCGGCCTGCTCTCTTGGTCCAAGGAGATCTTTTTGGGCCAGATTTTTTTGCTTCCATGGTTCTTCTGCCCTTGAATTCATTTGTCCTTCAGTTCATCTCTGTCCCTTTCAGTCCAGGCTGGCAGTGGTTCTGCTCATACACATTTTGCAAAAAACTTTGTCAGCTTTGTACGCAATTCAAGCAAGTCAAAACATAGGACAAATAGAACTTTCTAGATTCTCCTTGGAAAACTGCACTTCCAATCTTGACTTCCACTGAAAGTGTTCAACTACACCTTCTTTAGCAAAGGGTTATTCAGCTAAACCCTCGTGTGGAGCCCTGTCTTCCAGGAACTTACTTCCCTAAAGCTCAGGGAAGTCCCTTCTAGAGCCACTTCTTGCTCTAGTCTCAGAGCACACTACCTGGATAGGCTCAGAATTTTCAAAACCTCAATTTCCCATTTCTTTGTGCTTAAGAGTTCAGTTCTCAGCTTAGCCCTTTCTTCTCACAATTTACTCTAAACTGCAAGGAAAAACCAGGCTGCACCTTCAACTGAGCTTGGAAATCTCAGCTAAACAACCAAGTTCATAGTCTTCAAGTTCTGCCTTCCAACTTTAGAACTCAATTTTGCTGAGTTCTCTGCCCCTGTGTAACAAGGATTGCCTTTCTTACAATTTCCAATGACACACTCACCATTTCTTTCTTTCTTTCTTTCTTTCTTTCTTTTTTTTTTTGGAGGTACGGGGGCCGGGGATTGAACCTAGGACCTCATATATGGGAAACAGGCACTCACCTGCTGAGCCACACTGGCTCCCCTGAGTTGGATTTTTTGTTTGTTTGCACATTGTCTGGTTTTTTTTGTTTTTGTTTTTAGGAGGCACCAGAGACCAAATCCAAGACCTCCCATGTGGGACACAGGTGCTCAACTGCTTGAGCCACATCCACACCCCATCATTTACTTTTAAGGCTTCATCAGAAATACCTTTATCATCCATATTTCTACCAACACTCTGTTATTATATAATCTCTAAGATAACACAAATTTTTCCTACAACTCTCATTTTTGAGCCCTCACAATTCTTCTAGCCTTTACGATTACCCAATTCCAAAAACATTTCCACATTTTTAGGTGTTTTTATTAGCAGAACCCCACTTTCCTGTACCAAAAACTGTTTCAGTTTCCAAGTACAATACAACGGGTTGGCTTAAACAATGGGAATTTATTGGCTTACATTTTTGACACTAGGAATAAGTCCAAAATCAATGT
The DNA here is from genome assembly GCA_026826555.1 of Tolypeutes matacus. NCBI lineage: Eukaryota > Metazoa > Chordata > Mammalia > Cingulata > Chlamyphoridae > Tolypeutes > Tolypeutes matacus. The sequence continues at coordinate 11,147,443 of JAKSZT010021619.1, forward strand.
GTCAAGGTGGCACATTGTGGCATTCTGGGATCGGATGCAGTTGATCCTCGGTCCTTGGCTTTTCTATTACATGGCAATGCACATGGCAGCATCTTCTGCTTTCTTTTCTGGGTTGTTGACTTCTACCTTTTGGCTGTTCTTTGTGGTCGTCTCTCTCCATCTGACTTTTACTCTGCTTATAAAAGTTTCCAGTAATCTGGTCTAAAGTGCAACCTGATTCAACTGAAGTAACAATTTGAAGAAACCTTACTTATATTCTACCAGAATGTGAACCAACACCAAGGATGTGTCCAAACTGGTGTACACAATTCAATCCACCACAATATGTTTATATATACACAGAACCATGTCTGAAAGGATGTTCACCAAAATGTACAATGGTTCCTTTAAAAGAGAAAGAAGGTATATGAGGGAGGACTTTTCCCTTTTTCTCTTTTACTAAAGTTTTAGTTTTTCCTAGCATGAATTGGTTTTGAAATTTAAAGAAAAAACAGCAAAAGGACTCTCTATGAAATAATTTTTTAAATAGTGGTCTCAACAAACTAACTCTGAGACAATTGTGAAAATTCATCAGAAACTAATATTTATAAAAATAAGGAATTAGTATTCCTTAATGAATGTTTTGATTCATTTTTGAAAAATCAACGTTACACAAAATCTTTCATTGCTTTCTCCTTATGACTCAAAAATGATGACCACACTAAGTCCACACAGTCTGGGATGATCTTAAGTTCATGACATGTTACGCTTTTCAATTAAAAAAAATTAATAAGTAACTTACATAATATAACTTAAAAACTTGTAAACATATTAAAATACCTTTTCACATTAATTTTCAAGATATATTTTTAAATCTCCATATCCAACATGAATCTTGGAAAAGATTCACTAAATCAAAAAACAGGGAAAGCGGCTGTGGCTCAATCAGTAGGGCTCCCGTTTACCATATGGGAGGCCCCGGGTTCGGTTCCCGGTGCCTCCTGGTGAAGGCAAGTACGCCCGCACGGCGTGGTTAGCTGACCCAGCGAGCACAAGCAGCAAGGGGGGGATAAATGAATAAATAAATAAAATCTTTAAAAAAAAAAAAAAAGGACTTGCTTGAAACTTCTTTGGAAAAGAGTTGTCAACATTATAGCGGATTTAGAAATACTTAAGTTAGGCAATCATCAACCAATATTACTATTCACCATTATCAACTGGAAGTATCCAGGACAACCCATTCTTACAAGTAAGCACCTCCCCTGAGTTATTCATCTTTGTGTGTTCTCCCACCCTCCTATAGTCCTCCCTCAAAGTTCTGGCACACAGTAATTCTCAGGTAATTGGTGAATGAATGACCCAATGAATAAATATTATTCAATGCTTTTCTGAATTAATTAGTTTTCCAATGGCTCTATTGCTCTGACTGGAAATAAAAGGTATTCAATAAAAGTATGCTGAATGAAGGCCCCAAGGTGGGAGTATACCTAATGTGCTTGCAGTGTGGCAAGGATGCCCATGTGACTGAAGCAAAGTCAGTCAGCTGGGATGGGGGTGGGGGGCATGGGGAATGAATCCTAGGTCAAAAAGGCAAAAGGTGGCCAGAGGAAGCAGGGTCCCACAGGCCAACGCAAGGACCTGAGGCACTTATAACCAAATATTAAACAGTTCTGGGTGGTAGCAGAAACGGATGTTGATTTTATTATTTCTGTGATTTTCTTGTTTTCAAATTTATGAATATAAAAAAGCAAGTTAAAAATTGTATACTTGAGCTTCAACGTCGGACGGAACGAGGGGACGCAACGGAGGCAGGCCGGAGCTGCTGCCATCGCCATGACCCGCGGTAACCAGCGCGAGCTCGCCCGCCAGAAGAATACGAAAAAGCAGAGCGACTCGGTTAAGGGAAAGTGCCGAGATGACAGGTTTTCTGCTGCTGCCCGCAAGCAGAGGGACTCGGAAATCATGCAGCAGAAGCAGAAAAAGGCAAACGAGAAGAAGGAGGAACCCAAGTAGCTTTGTGGCTTTGTATCCAACCCTCTTGCCTGTGTGCCTGGAGCCAGTCCCACCACGCTCGCGTTTCCTCCTGTAGTGCTCACAGGTCCCAGCACCGATGGCATTCCCTTTGCCCTGAGTCTGCAGCGGGTCCCTTTTGTGCTTCCTTCCCCTCAGGTAGCCTCTCTCCCCTTGGGCCACTCCTGGGGGTGAGGGGGTTACCCCTTCCCAGTGTTTTTCATTCCTGTGGGGCTAACCCCAAAGTATTAAAAGTAGCTTTGTAAAAAAAATTTAAAAATTTTTAAAAAATTGTATACTTGAAAGTAATTAAAATGGTAAGTTTTATGTTGTATGTTACCACAATTAAAACTTTAAAAAATAAACTCCCCAAAAAAAACAAGTTACCAAAAGAAAATACACTGAATGAAGACAAGATTACCTGCCATAAATGTGGTAAAAGCTACTAACTAAACTTCTATCCTGGGAACGAAGCATTTTCAGCAGTTCCATAAACTCAACTGTCTGACCTCAGTTTGAGGCAACCTACCTGTTCAACCTTAATCCACTTCAGGAAAGCCTGCAATTAAGTCAGAAAGCACACTTCCTGACTTAACTGAATGAGTCTGTACTTCGATCATCTCTCTTGATTTTTCTGTGTATTTCATGTGGAATATTCACAAATGAGACAGCCTAGAATGGGGTCTGGCACATACAAGGCATGAAGTATTTGTTGACCAAAAGGAATCAATAGCGGCCCATTTTCAAACAGCCCTCATTATCTGTGAATGGCCAAACAGGCAGGGCCCAAAAAGAGAGAATAATCTGAGCCATTAGAACTTCTACAGGATCTACTCTGCTGTACCACATAAACAAAATGACTGTCCAAGTAGAACAATTTTAACTGCGTTCTCCTCTGGCTTTTAAGTCATTAAAGCAAAAATCTTAGAGCTTATTTCTAAAGAACACAGCAGTGGGTTTCATGCTGCATCTACTCCCTCCAGCTCAAGCTGAAGGTAACCTAAGCTCTACCATTACTATAAACTCTCTTGGAAAATGGGCAAGTGCTTCAGTTAGTTGCAGTGGTTTCAAACTTACTCCCTAGAACTTGGACCAGGCACAAAGGTTTCTGTGTGACTTAAAGCTTGCAAAGGAAGACATAAAATTTTATCATAATACTTTCCCCAAGACTCGTATGTCCCATCCTTACTCTATTACTGTCCTCTCCACAAACCAGACACACATCTAAATTAACTGACACAAGGGAGATATTGTTTGTGTGTGTTTATTTTGGAGAGCAGTAGCCCCATACTCCACAAAATTTGTAAACTTTGAAACAGGCACTGGATTTGTTCTCTAACCCAGTCTCCTTAATTATCTCATGTGCGTGGCATATTTCCTATTGGTGTAGGAACAATTAATTGCCTATTTCAAGTGATGTCTATTATAATACCATCCTTAAGAAAACATAATTAAGAGTTTAAGTCTTCTGATTTATAAAGGACATGGCTGTCATCTAGAGATCTCCCTACTAAAACAGACAATGAGGTTCTGAGATTAAAATTCCACCTCATTTGTATATCAACTTTAATAATTTCTACCACATGTCAGAAAAGCAGACTGGGGAAAAAGGAACCCTGCCTCTTAAAAGGAGACTCAGCAAGAAAAGGGAGCTCCCTTGTACCAACAAGGCTAAGGTACAACATTCTGGACTCAGATGGACGAAGGACCAACCTAGTGATATACCACAGACAAACCAGGAGTGAATATTTGGGTACTCTCAGCTCACTATTTTCATAGCATCTATCAAGACCAAAAACAAAAACTGAAATTATCAACAACAAATAGATATTATCTATATAAAAGTATGCAATTCTGTAGACATACAGTCATTACAGTTTAAAAGCATTACAAATGGCAACAAAAAGAAAAGTATTTGTCAGTTTTGACAATATGTTCTACTTATAATTTATATTCCTTTTTTTTTTTAAGGAGGTACCAGAGATTGAACCCAGGACCCATACAAGGGAAGCAGGTGTTCCACCACTTGAGCTATATCCACTCCCCCAATTTATATTATTTTTGATATTTGTAATTTGCCTTTCCAGAAGAAGGGCAAAGAATTTCAAATCTTATATCGTTAAATACATAAATTAGATTTCTATTTAGTATTTTAAAAATGAGCATATAAATGTATAGCTATCATGACAGCTCATATTAAATAAAGTCACAAGTATGTTAGTATCAAACTACAGAATCACTAAATAAATATTCGACTGACTGCCTTCTCTCCTCTGAAATAGCCTAATAGGAGATGTGCTATGCCTCTACTCATGCTGTTGCCTCTGCTGGAATACCCTGCACCAGCTGTTACTTATGGGAGAGTACTATGCATCCAGCAACACTTGGCTTAAATGTCAACTCCCCCAAGTTAAGATGATCTTCAAGAAGGCACCGAGTCTGACTTGTTATCAGTGATAATTAGCACAGCACCTGGTATTTAGCAGGTTTATTATCCAGGCTAAATGAACTAAGCAAAAAAGATATGCAATCAGAGCCTCTACGTCCATGTTTGCAGCATTTTTTTTTTTTTTAATAACCTCTTATCCTCTAACTGCAAGAAGACAGTTTCATTCAACCTTTACATTTTCCAAGTTCATCTCTAAAAGAACATGTTATCACATTCTTCCCCAGGGAATGATGGACCTCTCCCCCTCCCCGCTTCTCTCCTCTCTCCTCTCTCACACACACACCCAGAGCAAGCTTCTTCATTCTACCTCTGGGCTAATACACAGCCAAGAAGCTCTGCTTTGGAAACAACAGAGCTTAAACTCTCCACACTATCTCAGCCTGGGAAGGAAGCTGTACACCAAAAGATGCTTCCCCGGTCCAGACCCATGTCATCAAAAGAATCTCATAATATCTGATTCCACAGCTCATTTCTGGCTCAATTCTCCAATAAGGTCATGTCCCCACCACCCACCCATTATATCTGTCTTAGTTCAGAAGCCAGATGAGTCCAGAAATAGGCTATCTACAAATCTTTAAAACTTCACAGATACTTAAGAAATGCCAGAATTTACCTACACCAATTCCCTTCTCCCCTAATCTACCCCTTTAAATTTATGACAAGTCAAACTTAACAAAATCAGCAACTTTTTAAAGATGAATGGTGTTCAAGAAGCTCAAGGTGTGAGGTATGGGTTGGATATACATTTTAATTCCATCGAAAAATTTTAAAGGTGGCTTATACTACAGTGAAAGTGATTTTTTAATCACAGAGTTTAAATATTGTGGGAAAATGCCTATGTAACAATGTTAAATTAATTATATATACACTATGATCATATTTTTAAAAACTGAGAGAAAAAGTAGATTAAAAAATTTAATTCCAGTATTGTGAAATACATTGAATAAAAGAAAGAGATGGACCAAAAGAAAATATAGTTCAAACTATATAAAAGACAAAGAATCTCTATCAGTAATGTACAAAAAACATTTGCAAATCAATAATAAAAACAAACAACCCAAGAGGAAATGGGTAAAGAATATGAATAAACAATTCACAGAAAAATAGGTAAAAATATCCAATAAACACATGAAAAAAACTGTTTGACCTCATTAAAATACACACATAAATAGAAAATAAAATCTTATTTGTAACGTTAACATAAACTAGGAAAAATCTAAAAGATGAATAATAGCTATTAGATAGCAGGGATTTAAGGGGAAAGGTACTCTCCCATACTCTTGGTGAAAATATAAAGTAGAATGGCCTATATAAAGCGTTACTAGGCAATGCAATTTAAAATATGCAATCCCTTGAAGCCAGCTATTCCACTCAGAGAAACAGATCTTCTAGGACTATTCACCAAGTGGTCAAAAATATAAGTCCAAGGAAGACCACTACATCACTGTATGAAATACTGAGTAGCTGGAAACAATCTAAATATCCAACAAAAAAGAAATAGTTAAATTTATGATGGTAGATTCTTATTACTGACTAATATTCAGCCTAAAAGTATGAGGCATATGTAACAACATGAAAAAAATCTCCAAGAAATACTGTAAAAAATAAACAAGAGAGCAATAAGCCTAGAATTCTCCCAATTATATTTAAATTCAATAAAATCTTAATTGTCTCCCTATCTATATAAATGCATAGAAACCCATCTGGAAATAATCACAAACTAATCATAGAAGTTACCCAAGGGCAAAGGAATGAGATGAAGGAGGCTTTTCACTTATGCTCCCAATACCTCTAAAATAGTTTGAATTTCTCATGATCAGTGATTATTTATATAATTCTTTTTAAAAAGGAAAATAATGCATACATAAACACACACAAATCTTTACTTTAAAATAAAGATCAAGATTTATTCACAATCGGGACAATCCTGGACTCAAGACCACTTACAACAAATATTATCAAAACTAAGTTTGCATCATCAGCAACATCCAAATAACCATTAATACCACAATCACTACTTCAGAGGAAAACCCCCTTCTGTGTGATCATAACGTATACCAACTTCCTAATGCTGTCTATTATACAGCGGAGGTTTCTCTCTCAGTAATGGTAGATATAGCTCATATTAGAACAACTCTTCCACATAAACCCATTATAAATTCTGAAAAAAAGTATTAAAAAAAACAAATATCTAAAGGCACTGGAGGGGGCGGATGTGGCTCAAATGGTTGGGCATCCGTCTGCCATATGGAGGGACTTGGGCATCCGTCTGCCATATGGAGGGACCTGGGTTCGATCCCCGGTACCTCCCGGTAAAAATAAATAAATAAATAAATAAAGGTAAAGGCACCGGAGAGCAAAAAATGTGGCAGAAACTGAGGGGGAGTCAGACATTTAGAGTAACTGAAGGACACTAGGTGAGTTTCTCATTATTTTATGGCTTTCTCTCTGAAAGGAGGCTCCAGTCAGTTCCACCAGATAGCTAAAACTTTGAAATCTTTAGGCTTACTGGCTGCAAAAATAGAAGTCAAGGTTCAGTGCAACTAAAACAGCTAGTGAGACAGAAAATCCCAGAAAGAAGAGTCACAGGCAGGTAGCCCAAATTCTGTAAACAAACTCTGCCCAAATCTCTGGCTGACCTCCAAAGGTATAGCGTTTCAGGCAACTCACCACCAACTAAAAGAACTGTACAGAAATTTCGGCTACTGCCCATTGCAGAAGAAGAGAATTTGGAATCAGCCACATTAATTGTCCTTTAAATCAAATCAGTATTCTTCAGAAGAATATAACATAATCCAGACTATGCAAAAATATCATTCACATTGTTCAATCCAGTCATTAGAAGAAAAGGGAAAATGTGACACATAAAAAAGAGAAAAGTCAATCAATATAGACTAAATCCAAAATAATTTAGATGTTTGAACTGGTAGACAAAGATTTTATAGCAGGTATCAAAACTATACTAATAAATAGAAAATCTTAGCAGAGAAAATCTAGAAAATGGACTAAATGGAAATTCTAAAACTAAAATATCAGAAATAAAAAATTCACTGGATGAGCGTAATAGCAGATAGGAGTTACGAAGAGAGTCAGAGAACTTCAAAACAGACCAAAAGAAATTATTCAATCTTAAAACAGGGGTGAAAGATTGGAAAAGAAAAGTGAAGAGAGTCTCAGTGACCTATGTGTGGAACAATATCAATAGGTCTGACATAGGGGGGGCAAATGTGGCTCAAATGGTTGGGTGCCCATCTCCCATATGGAGGGACCTGGGTTTGATCCCCAGGACTTCCCGGTAAAAACAGAGAAATACACAGAAGGCCCATGGGCCACCAAGGCCCCGTGTGCGGGTGCACCATCAAGCCCCACAAGCGGGTGAGCCCCCCAGGCCCGCCAGGCCCCGCAGAGCCACGCAGCAAGATGATGACGTAACAGGAAAGTGACACAAGGGAGAGCCAAGAAGAGATGTGCCAAAAAA